>PVHY01023342.1:0-21111 GCA_004024945.1 Uropsilus gracilis
ATTATTAGGCATCTCCACCCCCACAACAATTTCCTCTGGCAACAGAGGTCCGAAACCCTATTTTCACAAACTTGCCTAACTGCGTACCCCACTCCCGCACCCCCCGCTCCCCTGCGAATATGACCACCCACGCAAGCGTGCCGTTTGTGCTGCTAACACTTTCCAAACACTCTTGGACTGGGCTGCGATCTCCTTTCATCTCCAGTCATGCAGCTACTCAAAACCAGAGTAGCTTTATGACTTGTAGGCAGCCCGGGCAGGGAGTTTGGGGGGGGGGAGGGGAGTGGAGAGAATGGGGGACGAGGAGCTCGAAGGACGCCAAGAAACGAACCCAGAAACACTGGGCCTGGAACTACATCTCCCAGCAGCCACCGCGCCGACACCGCCTTCTTGTGGGCGGGCCCGCGGGCTCCCGGAGGCTTAAAGCGGCGAGAGCTGGCGTCACAGGACTTCTGGGCCCTTGAGCCCGCGCTGAGCGTTCCAGGCTGGGGAGAAGGCAGAGGTGGGTGGTTTGGTTGGGGTTTTAACTGTTTGTACCTCAAGTAGCAAGCAGCACAAAACGAACAACAGTTAAATTCCGTTAGAGGCGTCACTTTGGTTCAGCAGTTTATTGTTTCACAAATTCTAAGTTGTCAAATTTATCAGAGAACCTGAAAAATAGCATATGTATTAATTATAAGATAAATTTTCTATATACCATGTTGGAGCAACTTTTTTTTTTTAGTTTGTAGGTGGCAGTCTATTTGAGACTCCATGGTATTTAGTCTCGTTTATTTTCCTTATTCAATACAGTAAGAGGGGAGTGTCTGTTTAACTAAATCCCAACGTGAATCATCCTGAGAAAGCAAACATTTATTTGCTGATTTGATGGTCAGTTTTGTAAGTTCAAGTTTGACTTTTTAAGTTCCTTCTCTAAATTCAATTTTTGTAAGGAAATTATTTTTAAAATATAAATTTGAAATCCTGTTTTAAGCTATAGATTTTTAAATCAATTTTTAAAATTGTAACCGAATGATTGAACAGAGTGTAGAGGAAGTTTAAGACTGCGGGTCTTTGCTTCTTCCTATAGACAATAAAGCAAAAGATGATGGCATGAGTAATCACTATTAGTATAGTACCACTATAGTCCTTGATTCTCACAATACTGAGTTTCTTGAACAGAGAGTTACTAAGATAAAAACTGACTTAAGATTTTATTGGCTTAAGGTAGTAAAATTTAAGAACTTTCCTATTATCCTCCTGCCTCAAGTCCTGTCCCTGGATTTTTACAGCCACTAGTAAACCACCTCCTTGTTCTAACAATGAACTTTTTGTATTTTGCAGACCAAAAGATCTTAAAGGCCTCAAAGAGAATTAATTCAGAAGTTGGAAGAGGAATAGTTTCAGGATTCTTTTTTTTCTTTGTTTTT
Organism: Uropsilus gracilis; assembly: GCA_004024945.1. Lineage (NCBI taxonomy): Eukaryota > Metazoa > Chordata > Mammalia > Eulipotyphla > Talpidae > Uropsilus > Uropsilus gracilis. The sequence goes on from PVHY01023342.1 coordinate 1,410, forward strand.
GGATGTGTCAATTTCAGCTGCTGAATTTTTTGACTGCGTATGCATTCAAGTCAATTTAGTGTGACATTTGAGGATAATATGGAATTGGCCAACTTTGCCAAAAATTAGCAAGACATATAATTTTTTATTTGTTCTTTGTGACAAGGAGCCCAGCAATAAGCATACTGACAAATGGGAATCATAGTTCATGAGAATAGTAGTTTTTGAAATGACTAGAGCAGCAATTGTGCTCTGAATAAACCCTTCATACAGTCTGAAACATTAACTAGGGAAGAAAGCAATACTCGTGATTATTTGGTAATACTTAAATTTTCTTCACGTACTCATGTGTTCTTTTTATAGATGTAAAAAGAAGACCTTTTCTGCTAACAACTCTTCTATTAAACATTCACTTTATCAAAAATTTGCCAGTAGAGTAAGACAAGAAAATATAAGGTGTAAGACAAAATTATTGCGGAAAGAAAATTTCAAGAGAACTTAGAAATTGTTAACATTTATAAGAAAGAGCAGTTGGAAACAAGCATAACATGCAATAATTTTATTCTTGTTACAACCAATGAAAGACAAACATCAATTTGACAAAAGATATCAATTAAAATAACAACAAAGACACCAGAAACCTAGAAATAAATTTAAGAAAAAGATATGCAAGAATTTTTGTGAAGGAAAGTATAAAATTAAAAAATATATATTTAAAATCAGTGGGGGGACACATCATGTTAGTGGGTGAAAGTACTCCATTTTTTAAAGCTATTAGTTCTCAAATTTGTGTTTAATGCAATGCAAAATAAAATTCTCAGTGGCATTTTGAGTGTATGTATATTTAGAGATTATGTGTGTGATTTGACCTTATTTTAAAATTTATATGAACAATTAATGATTCACGAATAAAATATTTTTTAAAGAAAAAGGTGGGGACCTAGTAGCTATCAAGACACCTTTTCATACTGTATCAATAAGACAATGTGGTGTTATTGCTAGAATAAGCAAATAGAGAACAAAATAGGGAATTGTTATGCAGCAGATCGTTGGGTGAAAACATGTTTAATAAATGTACTTGGAATATTTGGTTAAATTTTCACATAAAAAATCATCTCTACCTCACAACAAAAAAGTATACATTCTAAGTAAATTTAACTTAAGAGACTTGAATGTGGAAAGCAAAACTTCAAAACACAGATGTTCTCCTGTATATGATATAGGGATATTGGTCTAGGGAAGGATATTTTTAAACATATCACAAAAAGGATAAGATAAGTAAATCTGACTATATTGAGTACAAGTAAACAAGCAAGAAAACAAAAAATAAAAAAGGTGAAAAGACAAAGTGCATATTAGGAAGATACTTACAATTCAAGAGAAACAAAAGATTAGTGTACAGAATATTAAACTTCTAGAAATCAATAACAATGTAATAATGGTCAAAGATATAACTTGGCAATTCCCAGATGAGCTCAGTCTCACTAATATAATGAATTACTAATTAAAACAACGTGGTGGCATCATTTATCTTTTTTTTTTTTTGGACTGGAAAATTTAATTAAGACTACTACAATACTGTGTTATCAGAATGTTGGGTAACAGAAATTCTCATCTACTCCTGATAGTAGCATTAATTGGTTCAGTTTGGCAACATGGAAGTTAAGATTACAAAACTAACTTTGGGCATATATTTTAGAGAAACTTTTCAATGTATGCACAAAGTCATGAGGAAAAATGCTTATAGTAGCAGTAATGATGATAACCGAAAATTGAGAAAATAATGTCCCTCAGTAGAATACTGGATAAGTATCAATTCATTCAATAGAAGACTATAAACAATGAAAATGAGTGAATTAAAATTGCTTTACCAACTTGTATTAATTTTAAAAACATACAAGAACAAATACAAGAACAAATTACAGAATAACGTGTATGATGTCAGTGTGACACCTTTTATAAAACGTTTGTAACATACAGACAATGCTATTTACTGATTATGGATGCTTGATATGAGAACATATAAAGGACATGTATAGGTTTAATAAACATCAACTTCAGAAGAAAAGAAGAAAATAAAATTGAAGAGAGATTTAAATGTGTCTATAAATTTAATTATTTTTTTCCTGAAATTGTTCACTAATATAAAACAAGGAAAGAAAAAGGACTGCCAGGTTAGCTTGATAAACTGAAGCTATAATTACATTTTAAAACAATTTCCTGAGTTCTTTTAATTCAATACACTGAGCATTACTTTCTGATAAGATCTCTTGGCACTGAGGACTAAGGCATGTAGAAGTCTTGCTGATGGCCATCTGCCCAGCTTTCTGTCTTCACATCCTTACAACATAGTGGGACTGATGGAGATAATGTGGTGAGCTGGCACCTGGGAACCTAAATCTGGCTGAGGATCTTTACTTCCTAGGAGTAGGACAGGTGCAGGTCAAGAGCATGTCTCTTTGCTATTGATCCATAGTGGATGCAGATAGAAGCTGCACTTTTAAGACTGAAGCACCTCATCTTTCTATTTAAAAAAATAATTAATTTTTATGCTTTGTGAGTATAGTTCTTTTTTTCACATCATTATCTACCCTGGGGTTCTCCCATCACCTTATCACCTGTGTGAAGCACCTCATCTTTCTATAGGCATCTTGTGGTCAAAATGAGCAAGTGATTTTTGTATATATGTCCAGATACTAGTGGAATGGTAGCTGAACCAAATTCTTCAAAAAAAAAAAAAAAAAAAAACATCACTTTCCCCCGTTTGCAGTCATATTTTATTTTTTGAAGTGAATGAAGGGAGTCAAAAGGTACAAACTTTCAATATTAAAAAGTAAGTCCTGGATTAATGTATAGTGACTAGTTAATAATACTGCATTCTATATTTGAAAGTTGCTTAAAGAGTACATTTTAAAAGTGATGTGTGTTCTCATCACAAAAATCAGTTGTTTTCACTAAGGTGGCAGATATTAACTAGACTTATTGTAGTGATTATTTTGCAATATATACATAGGTAGAATCATTTTGTGCACCTGAACTAATATAATTTAATACATCAATTATCTCAATAAAAAAAGTGCTTTCCATATCATTGAAAAAGAATTGCAATAACAATAAATTCAATCATAGAGAATGTTATCTCTTGCTTTATTAAATATACTTTACCGTAAAGATTTAATTTTACTTCAAGACTTTCGATTCTTGTTCAATAATTTTAGTGGTTAAAAATCACTATTGTGACCGGCTAATGAAAACTGTATCACATTTTCCCCCATCAACAAGAGCACTTGAAATGAACACTTACATACCTTGTTTGCCTCTTTTACACCTTCCCCTTTAGATCTTGAACCACAGGTCCTTCTAGATTCTCAGCTGATGCACATGACCTTGGAATGTTTTTACTTTTATCAACAAACAGACTTTATTAATTAGGCACCCGCATTTGCACAATACTCTATTGAGCAGATAATGACGTTTAAAAAGACACTGGTCTCTGCCTGATAGAATTTATAAACTGAGGTATACTAGTTGTATGGGTTGTTCAATCTTCTTCCTTGGTCACACTTCCACTGCTTACCCTTTTATAATCTCCAGAAAGTTGAAACTGTTGAAGCTTGGGGCTATTGCACCTCCTCCCCTCCCCCCCCACATACCCCATGCAAAAGCATTGTTTACCTTCTTGCTGAAGAGAGTAGGGAAGAGTTTCTGTTTTTAAGAAATGTTTGCTAAGTTTTTGACATGTCCAGTTAGATTTTTAGTTTCTCAAAAGGTTTTAAACAATGTTTTTTGAGGGATTAGGGGGAGTGAAAAAACATGTATAACTTATTTCAATAGAGTTGCACTCAGGGAAGGGGAAGTTTTCCATGTTCAGATCACAGTAGAGAGCCAAAGCTGCTAAGGCAGTTCTAAGAAGTTAGTAAGTACTGAGAAGTTAGTAACACCCACATACATACACACTTGCCTTCATTTTATTGGGATTATCCCATAAGTAACATTCACCTGTACAAACAAGATAAAATTCTAATGTTAAACCACTGAAAATACAGTGGTTAGGAAAGGAATTTTTCATTTAACAGTGATATCACAAACACTATTTAATGCGAGGAGTTACTTTCCTCCAACAAAAGAAAATAATGATCTTAAGGGTAGATTTGTCCTTTAGTTTATTAATTTATAACCCAATCTGTTTCTTTCTTAGCCAGCATGGCTTTCCAGGTTTGGGGTTTCAGACTTCCATGCAAGAAAGAAGAACAACTTAGCTCTGTCAGAGAAGTGATGTGACGGGACTTTCTAGATTGAAAGAACCTTCTGTTAGGCAATTGTTATTCAGGATCATGGTGACTCATGCAGCTGTGTGTTTGAGAATTGTATTGGTCTGTATGTCTGGGAAATGGAGGGAGACTGTCAGTCAAAGGCACCAGATGCCTCATCTCCTTCCCAAAGGACCATGTGAGAAAGTGTTTGTTTTCTGACCTTTTGTTGGTGGAATATAAAGCATTATTAATCATTAAATACCAACTATCCATGTAGATAGGGAAGAGGGGAAGGAGAAACATGGGAAATTAAATGTGCTTCACAGCATGGTCACATTCTGACTCGACTCTTAGAATATGGGATTTTAAAGTAGATCCTTCTGTAATGAATACAATATACTTCAACATAAATTAGGTTTTTTGTTCCTTTTTCTCCTCAACATTCTAACAAAAAATGATGTTAAAAAATACTATTATTTTGAGAACCTGTTGTCTATATACACACATTTTCATTATACAATCATCCACTGATGAGCACTGAGATTGTTTCCAGGTATTGGCTATTGTGAATAGTGCTTATATCTGGAAGTTTGGACCCCCTTCGTACAATTTCCCTAAATCATGAATCTGATTAGTATTTTTTTAAGTTTAGATTTTGGGACTTTTTAAGATTTCATATATAAATGAGATCTCATAATATTTATCTTTCTCTGTGTCATTTATTTCACTGAGCATAATATATAACTTTTAAAATGGCTATTATCAAAAGTCAAGAGATAACAAATGATGGCAAAGATGTGAAGAAAAGGGGATTGTTATGCACTGGTGGTAAGAACATAAATTATTGCAGCCACTGTGGAAACCAATAATGGAGACTGTGCAAAAAAAGCTAAAAGCATAATTACTATATGATCCAGCAAGTCAACTTCTGAGTATAGCAGTCCTTCAGTATGTGCAGTGGACTGGTTCCATGATTCCTGAAGACATCAAAATCCATAAATGCCTAGTTCCTTATTATTGAACTCTGCCTTTGTGCATATCACCAGTATTAAACATGAAAACAGTGAAAGACACCAAAGAAAACACAAGGAAAATACAGTGATGGAGCTAGTAGAATGATGATGCTTCCCTTCTCCAGAAACATATGCATAAAACCCTCATATTTCCTCAGTTCTTAAGTTGAGAGGATAAGGCATAAGCATATGTTCTCATTTGTGAATTCATTGTATCAAAGTCTTACCCAAATTTGTTATGCTTTATTAATAAAAAATTTCAGTTTTGCATGTAATAAATCCAACTCTTAGTGTAGTGAAAAGTAAATTCATGAATCTGGTGGGTTTGGTATTCAATTCCAAACATCAGATGGTGAAACAGATGGTTTGTAAGCACCTAACAAAGAAAACAGCATGGGTTTATGAAGAGCAAGCCATGCTGAACTAGCCTTGTTCCTTTTTTTGATAAGGTTGACACTGATAGAAAAATAAAAATACCTTAAAATTGATGTATCTTGATTTCAGTAAGATTGAAGTGTTTCCTTGAGGACAAGATAGAGACAATTCAGCTGAATGGTAAGTGGTTGATTTGTTGCTAGCCAAGTGCTCAAGGGATCTAGCGGTATATTTAGGACTTTTAGGTTTTCCACAGTTCCATCAAAAACTTGAATGAAATTTTTACAAGACTTTGTATACAATATTTCAAGAGATAATAATTATGATGAATATAAAAATATAATATTTTAAAGGACAAAATAGCAGGCTATAATAGCACTCCAACCTTTTAAGTGGTTATTGATGAAGATAAATATTAAGTCCTGCTTGTGCTTTAAAAAATATATAAGCATAGCATGGGAGCAAGTTGACTCCTTCCTAGTTCATGAAAAGAAGTCATGAACATATTAGCCAACTTCAAATATAATATGAGTCCAACTATATAAAATGGGTACTAAATAATAGCAGAATTATATTCTTATCAGATGAAAATATCCATCCCACTGTACTTTCCAATAACCATACTTACCAACAGTACTGTTTTTAGAGCCATATGTCTGAGTGTAGGAAAGACATTAAAATAAAGCAAATTTGAGGTGTTTGATCAAGTGGATGATGGTCTGACGATCCCATCATAGGGAAAACACTAACATGTACTAACTATCTACATTGAATACAAGAGAGAAGGATAAATGCTGGAAGTAATAAGAAGGATATAATCAGATACTTAAATAATAAGTAAATATAGGGAGTAGCAGTTTCTGAACACAAGTTATCAAGAATAGGGAGAGACCCAAGCAGGCCATTCTATAGCTTATATATCCATATTTGTTCACTCTTGTCACTTACTTTGTACCAGGCCTTGTGGTAGGAATTGAAGATACAAGATTGACTAAATCCAGTTTCTATGCAAAAGGAATTCATCATCTACAGGGAACAAATGGGAAATGTGCCAGTAAAAATAAGTCTTCCGAGAGCCTGAGCAGTGAAGTTATGAGTCTAGAGTCATTCAGTTATCAAGTAAGTAAATGTCATCTGCACCAGTTTTCAGAGCTGGAGGGAATTTTGTACCTTTAGTCTTATCAGATAAAGATAAGAGGTTTGTGCATGCATGCTTGCGTGTATGCATGTGTGCGTGTGTGCATGTGTGTGTGTGTGTGTGTGTGTGTGTGTCCTGGAGAATAGGTAATGAGAAAGTTAAAAAGTGTATATTTTAATCAGTTTGGGCTGTTACAGCAGAACACCATAGATTGGATAGTTTCCAAACGGCAGAAATATATCTCCCAAGTTTCTGGAGGTTACAAGTTAAAGATCAAGGTACCATCATGGTTAAGTCTAGAAAGGTTCCACTTCTGGATTGCAGACTACTATCTTCTCATTGTGGAAAGTGGGTGAGAGAGTGTTGTGGGTTCCTTTTTTAAAGGCACCATCCTATTCAGGAGTGTGCTACACTCATGAATCCATTACCTCTCAATGGCCTTTTCTAATATCATCTTATTGGAAAATGATGGAAAGGTATTACCTTTCTAATACCATCTTATTGGGGGGGGGGCGTTAGAGTTTCAACCTATGAATTTGAGGTAGCATAGTAGTGTATGCTCCTGCTTCCTCTATTACAAAAGTGGCACCACCCCCCACCTAGGAATTCCCTCCTGTTCTTAGGCACATAGTCCATTTATCCATGTTTGTTCACTTTTGTCAGTTACTATGCCAGGTCTTGTGGTAGTTATTGGAGATACATGATTGAATAAATTCAGTTTCTATGCAAAAGGAATTCATCATCTACAGGGAACAAATGGGCATTGTTCCATGTAAAAATAAGTCCACTGGGAATCTGAGCAGTGAAGGTACAAGTCTACAGTCACTCAAGGAGTGAGTTATCAAGGAGTGAGTAAATGTCATCTGCACAAATTTTCAGAGTCAGAGGGAAGTTTGATCACCTGTTGAGAACATGATTTTTAAACAGAGCCTAGGATTTTTGCAAAGCTTCATTAAGTTGCTTTGCATGAACATGTGATGAAATCCAAAGATGCCTAGAATCCTTTCTTATGATCCAAGCAGAACAGCTTCTCTTATATCTGTTTTATTTGTTATTTAGCCATACATGCATTAACTTGAAGAAAGGGTACTGCTACTGTTAAGAATTTGACCACACCCAAGTTCATGCAGGAAGGTAGTGAACAGAGGCCAAAAGATGTGATTTACTTGATCTAATTAAAGAAATGTTTTTGTTGTATGCTTCTAATGTGCTTATAAAAATATGAAATCTCTTCTTGGTGACTTATTGGAATACTAAATAAGCAAGCATTCAATGTTCTAACATCACCCTCTGATTTTTACCTTTGAAGTTCAGCTTTCTCATTAAGACTTCAGACTTCGCAAGGCTTTCTCATTAAGAGCTTTGACCTTGTTTTGTTTATTAAGTGAATAACACCATATCTGGTACATATGAGCGTTCCAATTTTTTGCTGAATATATGACAAAGGAATCAAAATGGCTTATTAGTTGAACTCAGAGCTGATCTCCTGACTGACGGTGGAAAACAAAGTATAATTCTGAGAACTTATTAAATTCTTATTAACTTATTACACTGAAAAATATATATCCAATATGTTAATTATAGCACATAGGTGCTAACTACTATACCAATCAAATTGCATATTGATTGGTGTCAGAGAAGAGCTGAACATTTGGCACTGAGTGGTGTCATTTCTTCCATCTGCAAACCTCCAGTCTCTAGTTCCTTCTCAGTGAATCCTGGAATTGAAGTCATAAATAATGATAGCATTCTGCCAAAGTTATTTCTCATAGGAGGGATATGTAGCTTTCTTTCCTGTGATGCACTGACTCACTAAACAGCTACTCTCGTGAATTCCAATTAGCTATAGTTCTCATTCCTTCTGGTCAGACTTTCAGACAAAGCTAGAATCTTTCAAACTTCCTGAAACCATTTCTGAATGTGGGATGGAAGCACTGAGAAACCTGGAGGCACTTGGTCACCAACTGATGCATGACTGTCTGGCTTGGGTTTGGCCAGGTTAAAACCAGAACATTGTGGTTGGTTCTCAGAGAAGGCATCTTTTGAATATGTGATAAAGACATATAGTGCATGGGTCAATGATTTTTATAGGCTTTTTAAAATTAAATTTTAAAAAATCAGCCCTGTTTATTTTTTTACAATTTAGCATTTCCCCCCTCAGGGGCCATCACTGTAGTTTCCTACCACTGAAATGCCAACAGTACCTCCACCACACTCTACCACATTCCTCCTCACTTTGTTCTCTATTCTTGATTTTCCCAGTTTTGCCAAAGTGTTAGCCTGTAAAGTAGCTGCTACCCACCTACATACACACACACACACACACACACACACACACACACACACACTATTGACACATCCATGGAAAGAGTCTTTAGTAAATAATGGAAGTCAAGATTTTATGTATCATCTGGAAGGGGAAGGGTAATGTAACTGCTTTTACACAACTTGAACTTGACTAATCTCGAACATGAGTTCCCCTTTTAATTTTGTATTTTGGGCACCTCACATAACTCCCCCATCCTGACTCTCATTCTGAGGGACTTCTGAGAGGGTTCTCAATAGAACTGACCCTCCCTCCCCATTGTAGCATAGTAAATTACTTATCTGCATATCCTCTGCTTTACTTCTTTTATCTCATTTCCTACTTTCTCATTGGTGGGCCCTGGGATTGCCTTTCAAACACTAGAATACCTACACCCAATTTCTCCTCAGAATTTGTTTTGGGGGAACCTAAACTAATGCAATGTTGTTTAGAAATGATGCTTCCTCTTCCTCCCCCCTTCCCCAAGTGATTTATTTAGCTCATGATTAGTTTACGATGTGATTTCGATTCCTTTAAAGATTTACCTTCTTTGAGATAGACCTGGAACCCCAGATGGTTCTGGTGCTTGGGATTAGGCAATTACTGTCTTTCAAAATCTCTTTGCACAAGTTCAAACATGTATACATGGACACCTTTTGTTTTCTGAGTGTTTGAGAAAGGTGGTGTTGGGTGTTATCACACCTGTTTTGTGCTTATTTCTTTTTCACACTTGATTTAGTGTATTTGTGGAGGGGCACTGGGTAGATATGAGCATAAAGACCATGGAAGGATAGAAAGGCAAGAGTTATCTGGATAATCATCTCAGGCTTTCCTTTCCCTTTGGCTTCATTGCTGAGGGCCCCTGTGAACCTCTGTGGGGATGGTACCAGAGCAGATAACAGAGCCTGTGTTTGTAAAAATCTGAGAAGGCAAGGGGTATAAGTAGGTTCTGCGTTAGGACCAAGGTGGTCAAAGATCCCTCATAGTGAGTGATATTCCTGGACTCCTTCTCTCACATATGGGCCACAGATCCCAGACCACAGTGCTCATTATAATTCTTCAGGAATGTACAGAACTCAGTGGAACATCCCTGAAGGTGTAGAGCAGGACAGGGAAAATGGGTTGAGTCTGTACCTTCCAGAAGGGACTTGTAGGTTACAGATTGTCCCTGAGCCAAAGACATGGGGTAAGGAACCATCCGGAGGGAGATAAATTCCAGAATGAGCAGGCAGAGTCACAGAGCTGACAGAATTTAGAGATTTTTTAAGGCAACCTACCTACTATGTTCTCTCAGCTAGTGAAACTTGGGTTATCCTGCTATGTGATGTTTGCTACTCTGGGCTGTCATTGACAATAACCAATAATCACAAGCAAGTTCCTGACTTCTCTGTGCTTCACTTTCTTCCTCTCATAATGATTTCAATGGGTAATGACCTGACTGGACAAGGCCTGATAATTGGAATTTTAGTATTAAGACGAAGAGTTCTTTGTTGAACACATTAAGGTCTGGAGAATGTCTCATCATTTGACTTTGGTAAGTACAGAAGTGGCCCATGGGTCTGGAATTTCCTTTTCTTTGGATCCTCTTTCTCTTGAATCAAATGCAAGGTTATGGCCAGATATTGTAGAACTGAAGAGGGGTGTTAGTCACAGCTTCTGCACTGAACTTTGGTGCTCATTCTTTCATGATTTGGAGACAATTCTTAAACTGATGCTTTGTTGTCCTTGAGTCATGATGCCTTTGTTGAGTTCATTATAGATCATAAATAAGAGCATGAAACACAGTTTGCTAAACTGGCAACTAACTACAACCATGTGTGTTCATCTGGAATGAGCTCAAACTCCCCCTGCAGTTGTCTGTTTCTTCCTTGTCTGGCCTTTAATTTCTCTTCTGTGCTTTTTGACTCACTTTTTGCTATTTTATTTTATTATTTCTGTTCCCTGCAAAGTTGGCCATGTTTCAGAAAGTTAAATGGAATGCCTGCAGTGGAAGTGTGCAATCACTATGGCCCTGCTTTCGAATTGGAAAGCCCACCCCACACTACCATAATCTAGGAGACATAGGCCAAGATTACAAGTCCCAGGTCTCTACTGGCCCAGGCTGTGCTCTGGGTGGCACAGCTAATTCATTTCTTCTTGGCAGCAAGGCTTGTCAGCGATCATAGGTAAGCAGCCTGGTAACAGCAACCTGCTGCTCTGCTTTGGAAGTAATCTTTTTTTTTTTGAGACTAGGTTTCACTATGTTGGCAGAGTACCGCAGATTCAAGTTGTCTGGGGTACCATGGACTCAAGTGATCCCCAGCCTCAGCCTCCCAGGTAGCTGGGATTACAGACACCTGCCACAGCGCCTGGCTGCTTTTTTGAGACCAGGTCTCGCTATGTTGCCTGGGGTAGTCTCGAACCTGTGAGCTCAAGTGATCCCAAGCCTCTTGCCTCCCAGCACTTGGAGACTGGGCCACCACACCCGGGTCATTGGAAGTAATTTTTAAGGGAGGGTGTTGTGCAAGGTGGAGTCCAGTAGTATTGTTGAAAGAAAACAAAGGTACGAACAATAAAAAAAAAAAAAAATCACTTGTGTTCTAATCAAAAGGGATCAGTGGATAAACACATGATGAAAAAGAAACTTTTAAAAGTATATTGTTAATGTCTCGATGTGCCAATGCAATCTACTAGTGGTATTACTTAATATTTGTTGAAAACTACCAGCCATGTTCCGTACACATTTACAGATAAGAATTTGTTAATCCTTATGAAATCTGTAGGGTAGGTACTTCTATTATTCCCACTTTTTAAGTGAAAGATATGAGGCACAGAGATGGTAAATAACTTGTTCAAGGTCATGGAGCTCCCCATGGCTCTATGTTGGGATTTGAAATCAGACATTTGATTTCAACTTCAACTTAATCACTCTACATACTCAAGATCAAGGGTATTTCTGACCACAGGGCAAATGAAGAATGGAGTGTTGTTGATTGTAAGTATATCTGAGGTCAATTAAGAGTGTGTATGTGTGAAAGGCATGGTGAATTCAAACTCTCTGTCAGATCTCAGCCCTTCCTGATCTGACCTTGGCCCACTTTCTACCTTGCATGCAGCCACTGTCCGTTGAACAACTTTCCTGGGCTCTAGCCACCATCAGCAATTTTGCACCTCTCCCCCCACTTGATTTGCTCAACATCCTGTACTATATATCTTTCTATGATTTTCCAGAAAAGTCCCTTTTCCATTTAAGTTTAGAGAAATCCTCAGATGTTAGATTCAGCTTATGTCCTCTTTTGAAGCTTTCTTAGACCTTCCATCTGTGTTGTTACGTTCTCAACACCTGGCTTCTCTCTTCAGCATGGCTTGTATTGAAATTGCTCTCTCTCCCTCTCTCCTCTCTAAGCTGTGAGCTCCTTCAAAGCATGGTAGCATCCAATACAAAAGAGAGCACATAGCTGGTGATTTCACAAATGTTTGGGGAGGCGGGGAGCAGTGCCTGAAGCAAGTGTTACCATGATGAGATAATTAAGAATGTTCAGTCTGTCTTCGAGCTTATGTTGAACCCCCCCCCACTTTTGAGTCTAGTTATCCTGATAATTTCCTTAATCTTTTCACTTACTTTGGCTTGTTTGTATAGATTGTTGACTCTTTATGTAAATATTTCGTATTTGATGATGACACTAAAGTATGAATTATGCAACCACTGTAATGATGATGATAAGGGCCATAAAATATCTATCTAGTTAACACCTTGGTTTCCAGGGCCAATCAAGGAGCCCTCCCTTTCCATTTTACTAGGTAGGCAGGTGTGTAGTGTAGGAGGACATGTTATTTCTGCCCTGGACACAAGAGGGGTATGGAACTGTTGACACAGCTAATTAGCATTGTAGGTTCTTAAGAGGAAAGTTAAAAAATGGGATATAAAAAATAATTTTATAAAATATAGGCAAATTACTAGTTGGTTTTACTAAAGAGTAAAATTGCAATTGACTACAAAATTCTCTCTTTGTTCTAAGAATAACTTATTTTTTTCCCTAAATATCTCATCAAGGACACCTGTATTAATGTTCACCTGGCCTTGACTTCTTTTATCTTTTCTTTCATCACAGACTCACTGTCTCCTGCTGCCCAGCATTAATATCAAACTTCTTGCATTGCTGCAGATTCTTATAGAGTCCTTATCATTGGTAGTTTTTTTTTAAATTTTTATTTATTTATATATAAATTTCACATCTTTGTAATCCCAGGGATTCACCACCCCACCCTCCCCACTGTACCCCCCTTTTCTCCCCTGCCCCAAGTTGTGTGCTTCAGTTTGGTTGTTAGCTTGTTTTGACTTTTCCTTATGGCTTTTGTTTATTTTTTCCCTATATCCCATATATTAGTGAAACCACTTGATTTCTGTCTTTTTGACTTGTTTCTGCTAATATGATTTCTTCTAAGTACATTCATGTTATTATAAAATCATCAAATTTGTCATTTTTAATAGATGAGTAATATTCCATTGTGTATATATACCATATCTTTTCCATCCAGTCATCTGTTTGGAGTATTTAGGTTGCTTCCAAGTCCTAGCAATTATAAATAGTGCTGCAGTAAACATCCGAGCACAGGTGTCCCTTTGTACCCACATTGAGGTCTCTTTTGGGTAGATTCCCAAGAGAGCAATTGCTGGGTCAAATGGTAATTCCATTTTCATTAATTTGAGGGTCCTCCACACAGCTTTCCATAGTGGTTGGACCAGTTTACATTCCCACCAGCAGTGTAAGAGTGTTCCTTTCTCTCCACATCCTCGCCAGCACTGTTGTTGCCCATTCTTTGGATGTGGGCCATTCTTACTGATGTCAGGTGGTATCTCATTGTGATATTGATTTGCATTTCCCTTATTGCTAGTGACAGTGAGCAGTTTTTCATGTGCCTGTTGGTCATTTGTATTTCCTCTTTGGAGAAGTGTCTTTTTAGTTCTCTCCATTTTTTTGATTGGGCTTCTTGTTTTGCTTTTGTTTAGTCATGTGAGTTCCTTGTGGATCATTGTTATTAAACCCTTACCACTCTTGTGGAGGGCAAAATTTTTTCCCCATTCAGTTGGGCTTCTTTTTGTTTTTTCTGTTGTCTCTTTTGCTGTACAGAAGCTTTTTAGTTTGATGTAGTCCCATCTGTTTATGTTTTCCTTCATTTTTTTGCCATCTGTAGATGTGTCCAGAAAGGGATTTCTGAATTGTAATTCATGGAGGGTTTTGCCTATGTTTTCTTCTATGCATGTTAATGGTTTCAGGTCTGACATCTAACTAAATCTTTTATCCTTTTTGAATAGATTTTTGTATATGGTTTGAGGGAGTTGTCTTGGTCTATTTTTTTTGCATCATGTCTTAGTCCAATTTCCCCAGCACCATTTATTGAAGAGGCTATCTTTGTTCCAATGCAAGTTTTCCACTCTGTTGTCAAAGAGTTGACTATATATGTGTGGTTTTATTTCTGGGCACTCAATTCTGTTCCCTTGGTCTGATTGTCTGTTTTTGTACCAGTACCAAGCTGTTTTAATTATTATAGCTTTGTAGTATAGTTTGAAGTTTGGAAATGTAATACCTCCATTCTCTTTTTTTATGGTCAGGAGGTTTTTTTGATATTTGAGGTCTTCTGTTATTCCATATGAATTTCAGTAATTTTTGTTTACTTTTATTTTCTACCCTTGAGCAGTTTACTCTTCTATATATTTTTTTCTTCTTCTGTAATTTATTTCCTGGTTCTCCCCAACACTTATTTCCCTATTATAGAGCACTCTGCCTCACTTTTTATGCTTGAGATCACTGTTAGGGCTGCTGCTACTTTTTGGAGTTAATTCTATTATCTATTAAAGTTGTTATTTGGATGCATGACATATAAGTCATGACTCCTAATAGTTAACCCTTGATTTTTAGGAAGGTCACTTTTATTGCTCTTTGAGGAGAAGACATGAGATCCCTAGCAAATTTTCATCAGGAAGAGTCTCCATTCTTACCACTCTCTCTCCTATAAAGAGTCAAAACAATCCCTCTACCCATGAAAGAGCTCTATGTTTTTTACTTAAAGCTCAGCAGAACATTTTACAAAAGTTGTTATGGTTGCATAACACTGATACCTGTTGATAAAGAAACACTTTTGGAAGAAAGTTTTAGTTTTCAAGCAGTGCATACTGCTCATTCCCTGATCCTTACTCCATTTCTGAGCCTCTAATTTTGGACTGGGTAAAAGTGACTGATAGTAAGAAAATTGAATATTTAAAAATTAATGCAAGTGCTTGAAAAAAACCTGAATATTTCTATAATCTTGGAATATAGAAAACATCAGTAAGTATCCAAATCAGAATCCCTTAAAGAAAGATTTATAGATTTAACAAAGTGAAAAAAGGGGGGGAAAAGTATGGCAACCTGGGAAACAATCAAGGAGTTAAAATCCATGGTTTATGTTAGCAGAAATAAGCCAGAAAGAAAAAAACAAAAGCCGGATGGTCTCACTTATAGGTGGGATACAGGGCAAACAAACAAAAGGTCAAGAAAAAGTCAAAACTAACAAGCTGACAATAGAACTAAAGCATACAGCTAGGGAGGGGAAGGAAGGGAGAGGGAAATCAGGGAAAGGATGAGCATAAAAGATCAAGATGATAGTTCATATGTGATATGGTGGTGGGAGAACTCAAGGGGATACAATCATGTAAAAATATATATAAATAAAAATAATAAAAATAAAATGCATGGTTTAACCAGAATTTCACAAATAAAGAAGAAAAAGATAAATATAGTTGGATGAAAATGTCAACAAACATAAAATGATGTTCAATATTGCCGGAAATCAAAGATAATATAAATCAAGACAATAATAAATTAGACTGAATATGATTCATTCATTCATTCATTCTTTCATTCGAGACTAGGTCTCGCTATTTTTGCCTGTGGAACCGCAGGCTCACGTTGCCCTGGGTACCATAGACTCAAGCAATCCCCAGCCTCAGCTTCCCAGATAGCTGGGATTACAGGTGCGCGCCACCACGGCCAACTATTTTTTGGAACTAGGTCTCGCTATGTTGCCCGAATGGACTCTAACTGCGATTCCCAGTCCTAGCCATGCTCCATAGGCTGTCATTTACAGGCACGTGCCACGTGCTTGGCTTTGAATATGATTTAAACACTGATAAAAGATGTTGATAAAGGATGAAAAACCAGGAATACTCATCAATATACAACTATTATGTTGACTACAGTAAAAAAATACAATATCAGGTACTGACAAGGCTATGCAGTAACTGGCTCTATAGAGTACAGTCTCTCTGGAAAGCAGTTCAGCAGTGTCTTGTAAAGTTAAATATATACCCCCCCAGTGCCCTGGACACTTATACTAGAAAAATGAAAACTTATATTCCACAGAAAAGACTATACCTGAATCTTTATAGCAGTTTTAGTTATAACTCCAAAACTGAGAAAAAAAATGCTCTTCAGTGGATGAATGGATTAAAAACTGTGGTATATTCATATAGTGGAACACTACTTAGTAATTAAAAAAAACAGTATTGGAGCTACTGATTTATACAACTTGAATGATCACAGTTACATTATACTGACTGAAAGAAATCAATCTCAAAAGGTATTTTGCTGTATGATACCATTTATATGCTCTTCTTGAGAATATGAAAAACTATAGGAACAGAGGTTGCTAAGAGTGCAAATGTGGGGAAAAAGAATATCTATAAACAGATAGACTGGAAAATTTTTGAGGAGATGAAGTTCTGTATTCTGATTATGGTAATGCTAATACACATATGTGTATATATATATATATACATACATACACATATGTGTGTATTAAGATTTATAGAACCAAATGAAAAAAATGTAATTTTACTATGTGATTAAAAAAAAAACCTAGATATTTTCATACGAAGTTCACAAGAGTATACATTAGTGCCAATGATATGTATGGTAATTCATTTATAAGTATCAAAATGTGAAGTATCTATGTTCTGCTACTCAATTATTCTACTTTTTGGAAAAATAGCCTAAGAAATCTTTGGGATATGTGCATGATAGTACAAGAATGTTTATACCTGCATTTTTTATAATTATAAAAAGAGATAAAAGCTTTATATCTATAGGGATTTGATTTCAAATTATTATACAAATATACGGTGCAATATTATATATCCTTTTCAAATTATTTGTCATTTTCTAATGTGGGAAAATGCTCATATTTATTATGTAGTGAATATAACAGTTTATAGATTGCATATATGATATGAACTGGTTTTTAAAAATCAGAAGTATATGTGCAGATACATACAAATTTATTCATAGGGAAAAAATTCTGGGAGAATATATCAAGCACACTGACAAAAACCACTTTGTTTAGTGGCTTCCAGTGATTTTCATTTTCTTCTATGCACATTTTATACTTTTTTATCTTTATACCTAGTTACAGTTTAAGTATTTGACTATGAGCAAATATTATATCTTGTTAAAATTTATTTTGAATTTTGTAAAAATCCATACAAAGTTTGATGGTATATTTGACTATGATAAAATCCCACCAAAATAGTACTAAAATATCATGTACCCCGCCAGATTATCTTTCCCTAGTGCATTATAAAAACAAGTATTTATCTATATATTTCTAGAATTGCTGAGACCAATGATATCATTTCCCTGTTTAACTTTTCACACTCTAATATGTATGGTTAACTAACATTCTTCCTCATTTTTGAAGTTCATCTTTGATATTTAAAAGTGTAGTTTTTGGACTGCAAGAACATAACCTTGTAGTGTTTATATAGATTAAAAATAAAAAAATGAGCCAGCGCAGTGGTGCGTGCCTGTAATCCCAGCTACCTGGGAGGCTGAGGCTAAGGATCATTTGAGTCTGCAGGGTCCAAGACAGCCCTGGGCAACATAAAGAGACCTAGTCTCTTAAAAAAAAAAAAAGGCAAATAATGCACCTTGTTAAGTGTAGTGTAATACTATGCAGGTGATTGAAAGGATAAAATGAAAAGGTTATCTTTTACTAAATTTAGAAATTATACTCTGATAGATTGATGGTTGATTTAAATATAACTTCTAGTCAGGCATCTATTTTTAGAATCAAATTACTATGAGTCTACAGTTTCCTTGAAGTCTCTTGGTATCACATTTCCATTTGCCTTTTCATGCTTTTAAGGAGTGTGTAACAATGCAAACTTAGTTTTCATTGTGTCATATTTTTATGACACACCGGTGATTTCATAGAAATGTAAGATGACAATTTGTCTGTAAAAGAAATAATTGTCATTATCTCATTCAATCTGAGATCATTCAAAACTTTCCCCTATACTTAAGATTCATTTGAGCTTGCCTTTTTCTCCCACTGTTTTTCATCTTGCTCTTTTGTTTATATTCAGGTTTTGATTCAATAAACAAAGAGGCTGGAATCAAGCTGTGAACTCTGATGGGTTTCATAAGCTTTGGTCTTATTTTTTGTGACCAAAGGAGCATTGTTTCTGACCTCTTGGATTCCCCTGCAGCTTTACAAGGTCTTTGATACCAGTGAAGGGTGCGATTTTTGAAAAATTGGTATTGGTTTTGTTCGAGGTGGAAATGCCTTTTATTGCTTTGTGACTCCAGTTGTGTTCAATCTTCATCATAATGGTGTGAATTTAAAAAATTCAATTCAAACTAACAAATGTAGGAATTCAGGGTTTCAGTCTTCAAGGAAAGATGAGGATCTTATTGGTACAGAGATGAGAGTTCAGCTGTATCATGAAAGGACTTTCAGCTACATTTAATTTCACCAAGATTTAGGTGATTCACTGCTTACTACACTCACTGCTCTGTCACTTCTTCCAACTGTCTCAAGTTATTGGATGCTCTGATGTCTTTCCCTCACCAACTTCTAGGCAAACAAGGTTGTAGAGTCTGGGCAGGTAGTACAGATGAGTGATCAACAAAAACAGAAATTTGTGAGGACTTTGACAAAGTGAAAACAATAGACTCCATCTATATAGAGAAACCCTTTCCTCACCAGCGAATAAGGATTTTTGCTTGACATTTTCAAACTTGTCAACTGTTTCAAATAAAATACCCACCAACACACTTAATTCAAAACCATGTGTCAGAGAGCTGAATGTGGCTGTGAGCCACCAGTGTAAAACTTCTGAAGAAAACTAAAGTACACAAACTTTAGGGGTCTAAGGGCAGGATACTGGATAAAGCCTGTTCTTAGGTCATGATCAACATGGACATATAATTTCAGTAGTGGACAGAGATACAAGGGATTTTGAGGCACCCCTCTTAGGTGGCACTTTAGTGACAGAACAATTCATTGCTAAAGATTAAAGTCTGATTTGCTTGTTGTCTAGATTTCTGCAGAGGCTGCAGGGCTCTTAGCCACTCTAGGGGATGGAGGAAAAGGGAGAATCTCAAGAAAGAGATATTGAACGTCCTGCTAATAGGTACATGAGAGTTTGAGTAATCAACAAATTAAAGAGCGATGACCCAGAGTTGAACTCCAAGTTGGTGAAGTGGTTTATGTTGATTTAATGAATTTAAAAATCCACAAATTGAAATTTTGGAAGGTGTCACATTTATTAAGTTATTAGACTTTGAGGAGCAGGAATGCTATTGCTTGGCTTAATAATAGTAGAAACAATATGATTATT
>PVHY01023343.1:0-21112 GCA_004024945.1 Uropsilus gracilis
ATATATATATATATATCATATATATGAAATGTGAAATGTGATAAAATTTTTTTCCATTCATTAACTAATATGTATATTTATCAGTGATTTAAAATAATATCCTTATTTTCTAACTAAAAAAAAAAAAAAAAAAAAAAAAAAAAAAAAAAAAAAAAAAAAAAAAAAAAGAAACAACCAACATAATTGAGTGATAGAGAGAGAGAGAGAGGAGGTAGGGGAAGAAAATGGGGGAAGCAGAGGGCACAAAAGAATAAGATTGTTAGTAGGTATCAAGGAAATGGGAAAACTTCAGGGTACACAATAATGTAATATATATATATACAAAATAAAAAATTAAATTAATAAAAAAGTAAAAATGTGGGGAAGATGGGGAGCAAGGGGTACAATACAACCATGTAAGCATGACCAATATTGCACAATAATTACAAAATAAAAAATTTTAAAAAAGATTTGGATAGCTACATGAAGAGTGCAGTATTTGCCATCAGATCTGGTCACTCCCTGTCTGTCACTGAAATCAGGTCAAAAGGGGGCAAAAGCCTCCAACCAACAACCCACAGGAAAGAAGCGGTATTTTTAAAATGCAGTTTCTGCTGCCCAGCTTCTTATCAGATTCACATCACCCATGTAGCAGTTGCCAGTCAAATGCAATTTAAACAACAGGGTTTTATTTACAAGGAAAATTAGGTGGGAAAATGAAAAGTCCTTAATGCCATAAGTGGTCAGTTATTTCACTCCAAGTACCAGTTAGTCTAATAGTCCCAAACATATGTCCAAGATGGTGCCCCTTTTCTGAGACAGAAACCCTGCAAAGTCCAGCCCTTCTCCAGTGTCTTCTCTTCTCTCTCTAGAGCTCTGAGCTGCTCTGCTTCTCCAAGATTCTTCAAATTTTTCCAACAGATGCGATGCAAAATCAGTTTTCCAAATCTGCTGTCTTGCTGCGGCTCCATGCACTTCCTTTACCAGGCCTGCCTCTGGCAGCGTCTGGCCAAATTAACCAGGCCTGCCCTCAGAAGCCCTTGGTCACCCCCAGCCTTCCATTCTGGCATCTGACTCCACATCGGTTATTCTCTACCAGCTACTCTCTCACCATGGCTCCTTGCCACCACCAGCTCACTCTTCCAGGGGGCTTCCCACAGCCAGGTCTCACAGGCCTGTTGTTTCAGTCTGCCATTCACATGTCTCCCTCCTATCTCTGGCTCCTCTTCTTATGTGCCCTTCCATACTTCTTGCTTCTCCTCACGGGTCTTTCTCTCAGATCCCACCCACCAGGGCAGTATGGCATCCAATATAATTTTCAACTTTGTCACTACACCTGTGTCATCAATATGGGCAAGTTATCAAAAATCTCTAAGCCTCTGTTTTCTCAACTCCTATTCTCTGGGACACAGTAGTAACCACATTTGGTGAGAATTCAGTGAGATAGCTCATGAAGAACACAAAGAAAGCAGCCAAAGCTTGGGGCCTAGTGACTTCAATGTGGTTAGAAAATATTTTGCATGTCTCAAAGTCAGCTGAGTTAGCCCTAAAAACTGAATTAGCCCTAAAAACTCACTGATTTTCCTCAGTGGCTCTGGTTTATGAACTGGAAAGAGGCAGATACACTCAAATAGGAACGGTTCCCTGGACCTTTATTTTGTGCCCATTATTCTCTCCAAAGTAATTTGTAAACTTATTTTTTTACAAAAATTATGACCTTGTTATTCAGTGGACCCTTTAAGAGTCAGTCACTAAGTTCCATCTGATACCACATAGCATGAATTCAGTGTTCATCTTGTCACTTTGGGGCCTTACCATGCTTGAAAAAGGAGTCACCATCAAATAAAATGTTTTCAGAGGAGGAAATGAAATGGTTTGATATCTGAAAAGTTCTCAGAAAGTCATGAGAAATAAATGACACAACTAATAAATTCCACAATGCTTACAAGAATGTAGTGAGACAGGAATTTTGAAATCATGTCAATGAGGCTGTAAATTGGTCTGGTATTTTTTGGAAAAAAAATTGGTAGTTTTAAATAAGAACTTTAGAAATGTACAGGCATGTAGAAGTTTCAGAAATCTGCCCTAAAAAAAAAAGGGAAGCAAATAAAACTTTCACTAGATTCCCATCATTGTGTTGTTTTGATCAAAAGTTTAGAAACAACTAAAATGTGAATAATTGGTGATTGCTTATAGGAAGTACGGTATCTATACTAAAATGAACTCTAATATAGCCACTGATATATTGGTGTGGGAGGTGGTTTGGTAAAATACTATGCAGTGATAGGAGAAATAAGAAAACCAAAATGCCAAACTGTCCATATTATTACCTGTGGATGCTATAAACTTGCAACAAATTATGTGCAAATATATTGCATTAAAAATGCAGTATTTCCTTCACCATTCTTCCTATTCATAATCTAACAGAATTTTTCTGTATTGTTGCAGGGTTACGTCTTTTTTTTAACTGATTTTGTGTGTGTGTGTGTGTGTGTGTGTGTGTGTGTGTGTGTATATATTCCCACCACCAAGTAATTGGTGAATTGTTATTATGACCCCCTGTGCTCACCTCTCCCCTGATTTTGCCTCCCCTCCCTTCTCCTCCTCCCTTGCTATAAACTTTAGGTCTGTAGTCAGTTTGCTAGTTTTAACTTTTTCTTGTCTTTTTGTTTGCTTTCCCTATATCCCACATATAAGTGAGACCATCTGGCATTTATATTTATCTTTCTGGCTTACTTTGGCTAGAATAGTTCCTTCTAGTTCCATCTATGTTGCTACAAATGAAATGAGTTTGTCTTTTAGGATTGTTGAATAATATTCCAACATATAAATAAACCACAACTTTTTGACCCAATCATTTGTTTTGGAGCATTTGGGTTGTTTCTATATCCTGGCTGTTGAAATTGTACCGCAATAAACATAGGAGTACAGGTTTCCAGAGCTACTTCTTATTTCCAGAGTTCATGTCATTAGTAATGAATTATAGTTAATTAAAGCTTCTCTATTACATAGAAATTGTCAAGTGCACTTTTTTTTCCCTGCCTACTGTCGATTTTTCAGCTGATTAAATATACAATCTTGAGAATCAATCCTGCAATTTTGACCGGGCATTTGCTTCTAATGTGTAATTGATATAGCAACATTAGTTTCTGGAATTGTTTTCTTTGGTCTATTTTGCCCATGGGTCATCTTAAAGAAGTCAGGCTTCTTAAAGAAATCTCAAATAGTAAATTACAGTGTTGTAGCTCTATTATGTATATTTTGCACTTTCAACTCTGTTGCGTAATAATGACAATAAGCTGCAGATATTTGCAGTGTATAACTTGATGCATCTTCACACATGTAATATAATATTTGTTATTTGTTGCTGTGTAACATATTATTCTTGAATTAATGACTTTAAACAGCACATTTTGTAACTCAGAGTTTCTATGGGTTAGGAATTTGTCGGTGGCTTAGCTGTGTAGCTCAGCTTAGAACCTCTTGTGATTCTGGAGAGGATGGTTGACAGATATGTGAAGGTCTGGCTGCGTCTGAGATGCATCCTTCTCCTGCTTGGTGGATGCCTTTTGTTTTCAGTGGCCTCACAGAGACAGCTAACTTCCTCAGCGAGGTGGCCCAGAACAGAGCAAGCAAGAGGAAACTGCATCACCCTTTAACAAATGCCCCAGTGTCTGAAGGCTGCCATTACTTCCTCTTTATTTGTTAGCAGCAAGTTACTAAGTGCAGTCAACATCAGAGGAAGAGGAACTGGACTCTATTTCTTAAAGGGAGGGGTACCAGAAAAGCTATGAACAGATCTTAAAACCACCACACCCTGCAATTAGCAACATGAGCAAGATAATGATTATACTTTACATTAATCAAAGTCTCAGTCAAATGAAATGTCCTGGATCTCTAATATGTTGACTCTGGAGAAGTCATTAAACTGCAGCAAGTATTTTTACAACACAACTGCTACCTTGTTTCCACAGTGCACCTTTCAGTCGATTTTTGAAAACATTTTCAAAATTGTTCTTAGAACAGTTGGCCCATCTTTTATGTATGAAGAAATCAGTGAACTTCCAGCAGTTTCTGGCCAGAACTACAAATATATATATATATATATATATATATATATATATATATATATATATTTAGTTGATAAAGGAAGGAGAAAGGCTGCAGCAGGAGAGACATAACATCATGCCCATGGTTTTATTGCTTTATGCCAGACTTTCAACATTGCCCGACTTGAAAAGATTATCTGGACCTTCTAAGGAAATATGTTTTTCTGATAAAAACTGAAAATGTGTCCTCACCCCTAGCATTCCTGCCAAGCGTCTCTTCAGCAAGTATAAAGAATATTTTTTCTAGCTCCTGAGTTTCTCAGAGAGGTAAAGGTTTTCTGTGTCTCGGCTGCTCTCACAAGCAACTAGTTGATAGCCACAGCAACCCTGATTTCACCAACACCCTCCATGAATGCGTCCTTGGTATATGAGGTGCTGTGCTCTCCATTGCACATGCTTTCCTTCATTTCATTTAACTCTTACAGTAGCTCTGTAAGATAGGCAGGAAGGCCTATTAGCTTATTAATTTTTTCTATTAAGAAAATCGATGATACTAAAACAATTGTCATTGATTGTTGAGTTATTTGTTTATTCCTTATTAAAATAATCCTTTTTTTGACCATCATGTGCCAGTCTGTAGGTCCTGGGACAGAAGAACAAAAATTCCTTACAGAGTTGTAGGAAAGAGGTAAGAATTATATGCATATTGTTTGAAAGTCTGCCTTCTTAGCTATCGTATCAGTGGTTCTCAAACTTTTATGCTATAAATATCACCTGAGAAGCTTATCGCAAAGGCACAGTTTCTACCTGGAGATTCGAATTTCGAAGGTTCAGAAGCCTACAATTTAGTCCACCATCATAGGTGATTTTAATATAAGGAGTCTGTGATTCTTACTTTGAGAGACACTGCTCCAGCCATCAAAGAGGAGGGCACACTATTTCCTTCTCTTTGTACCCAATTGTATTGCATTGTCAGTATTTTCCTATCAATGAAGCCAGGACCCCAATACAGGCAGTATTAAAGTTTAGGCATTGATGCCATTAACTGTGTCAAAAATAGAGGTAAAATAAACCTAAACAGGATAAGGATACTTTGTTGCAAATTCTAGGTGTGGACCCGGAAGAGAGAATGTATCACCTAGAGGGTGTGTAGAGGGAAATTGGAGACTTTGGCTTTTTGGAGAAAGAAAGAAAAAAAATAAAAAAGAACGGAGCAATGACTAGAGGAGACAGATTTTTGGGGAGAGGAGAGAAGAGAATGGCAGATGGGTAAAGAGTAGCCGAAGTGATTATGAAGCCGGGACCCAAAGATGAACCCAGTTTTGAATATGGGCATTGCAGACATCTGCATCTGAAAGACAGAGACTAAAACTAGCTTGAGGCCAGTTTCTCCTTTTAGAGTAAAGTGGTTACTCTAAAAGTAACCAGGGCAGACTGGGGTTATGTAATGTAGGGTCTTGAGGTTGAAGTCAGGCCCAGAGGGCAAAGGGAGGTAACACACCAAGGGGGGGATGGTCAATGGGAAGCAGGGAGAAGGATAAAAAGAGGGGAGGTGGAGTGTGGAGAGATACACAATTTTGGAGAGGATCGTGGAGAGTGGAGTGAGACTGAGAGCCTGGAGATTGGGATCAGGTGCAGAGGTTTGGGGCCTCGGAAGAAGGACCCGGCGGGGTCCTCTGGAGCTTCCTCACCTCCCCAGCACTTGGTTCCTGAGGAGCAAGACCTGTGTGAAGGCGGAGGAGAGGTGACGGGTAAAGTGCGGAGCCACGGTGACACCCGGACAGGCCTGCCTTTGGGAGACCTGCCTGAGCCCCACCTGTGTTGGTTGGATTCATCTGGTACCAACTGGAGCGACAGGATTGGGAGTCAAGGTCCTGGCATTTCCAACCAGAAGTGCCCTAAGACTGAGGTAAACCCCATGAAGATCCTTGAGGAGCAGAAGTGGGGCTCTATTCTGTTTGGAACATTTGTGAGGGTGTGGAACTCTTTCGGTTTGTTTTTTTTCCGTATCTGTAAATAAGTCTCTTGTCTATCCTGGTTGTTAAGGTTTGATATCTGAGCAGCTGCTGTGTGCAGGTGGGAGAACACATAGGAAGGAGGAATTTAAACTGGGGTGTCCCTATCCCCCCCCCATAATATTTAGACTTGCAGTTGCCTCAAACTTGTCCTGGGATTCAAGTCATAGATGCTTCCAAATTTACTCATTTGGTTGTTTCCTGACCTGAGGAGATGTGCTTCCAAACTGAATCCCATGGACCTCTCCACTATGTGTCGGCCTTATAACAGAGGAACTGACTTCCCCAGAGAAATAGTTAAGCTAGAAATGGACATTTTATAAAGTGTTACATTCTGTTTGCTGAATCTATTCCATATTCAGCAGGAGAAGATTATATAAAGGCATGCAGTAGGCATTGTAACTGTCTCTTCTAAAGATGTTTACTTCTTAATTCCTGGAATCTGTGAATACTTGACCAAAAGGACTTCACACATGTGATTAAGGTTCTTGACCTTAAAGATCTGGAGATTGTTATGGATGAACACAAAAATACTCTCAAATAATACTTGTTGAATGAATAGAGAATTAATACAGACATTAATGCCTCAGAAGCTCAGAGATAGCATAAAGCTCTACTTGGTTAAGGTGGCCCTACCATTGAACAATTTATATTTTGCCTAAGAACTGACTCTTTTAAACTAATTATCACTGTACTTGATTTTAATATTCAGATCATGGAATGATTTTAAGAGTCTTACTACTAAACAATTTATATTTTCTCTGCGAGTTGACTCCGACTAAAATCATGGGATTGATCTCCTGATAAAATAGAAATTGGAAATAATACATTTCAAAAAGCTCTGTTTTATGTAAACACTCTTTGAAAAGTCTTTTGTACTGATAATACAAGAACGGTTTTCTAGACCTTTACTATTTAAGGACAGACAGGTATGTAAGAGGATATCGAAATGTCTTTTATAGAATGTTTTAGCAACCTTGGGAGACTGTTAATGGAAGTGCCAACAATGGATTTGCCTTGAGAGCAATTGTATTTTAAACTGCAGAAAGGGAAGGAGAGAGAAAATCTGAATGTCATCAGGTCTAATTCAGTTTTATGTTAAAATATACAAAACTTGTGTTTTTTGTCAATTACCTGTTTTCAGCTCTGGGGTAGGAGTTCATGGCACCTGAGAATCTAATCTTTTTCCAAGATTCATTTTTAAAGCCAGCTTTTGATTTCTTGCTTTTACTGTCAAATCTCAATTAAGAAATGTTCATTCTCTCTTCTCTTAACTTCACATCACAAAACTTGATGTCCCCTTTAAACCAAGAGTCAGCAAATGGTCTTCTGTGAATGGCAGCCTGGCTTAGCCTGTGGTCAGTGTCCAGGATTTCTATCACTAACATTAGTTCTTTCTCCAAAATTCTATTCAATGTCCTTTTAATTTAGGTTTGCTCACAATTAGTTGACCTATATCGTTAGACTTTTCTCTTTTATGAGTAAAATCAAGGCCAAAACAAACAAACAAAAACAAACCAAGGTCTATGCTAATTTGTATTTGTTCTAAAGTGATGTTGACCATGGAGGGAATGGGTACACAGTGGTGTATCCCAATCAAGGTGTGGGGGTGGGAGATTAGGGGTGGAGGGGTGGACGCTGTTAGGGGGAGCAGAGGGAGTTGAGGGGGGGGGGTGGAGTATAAAAAAGTAGCTTCCAGGCTGGGCATGGTGGCTCTTGCCTGTAAGCCTCAGCCTATGAAGCGGCCGGGGCTTGGGATCGCGGTTCAAGTTCCTCCTGGGACCCGTAGCGAGACCTAGTTCCAAAAAATAGCTGGGCGTGGTGGCGCGTGCCTGTAATCCCAGCTACCTGGGAAGCTGAGGCTGGGGATGGCTTGAGTCTGTGGTACCCGGGCAACAAGAGCCTGCGGTTCCATGGGCAAAAATAGCAAGACCTAGTCTCAAACAAACAAACAAACAAACAAACAAACAAACAAACAAACAAAACACACCAAAAAGTAGCTTCCAGCTTTCCAGAAGCATAATCCCCTTTGCTCTTCTACAAATGGTATTGTGATTTGGGGAAAACAGTAACTTAAAACTTAGCTCACTAGGCCTTGAAACCCACTTAACCAGGGGATCCTTTTTGGCTTTTGCTATATATTAACTCTGTATTCTTCACTGTTGAATAAGGTAAAGCATTTCTTGGTCAGCTTGACATTTTTAAGAGAATAAATAATTTTAAACATCTGTTTCTGTATGACTCTCAAAATGAGTTGTTTCATTTGATAAGTTGATGTTAGAAGTTCTGTGCCCAATAATTAGCAACAAAATTAGGGAAAGCAAAATCAATTAGCTTGATATAGTTGCATAAAAAATAATGTGCATAATAATGTGGAGAAGAGGAAATGGGAACAGAACTCAAGTGGATGAATAAGATTTGGGTTGAGAGGATAGCAATTTTTGCCTTTATCTTCAAATTACTGTTTGTTTGTTTGTTTTTTTTATCATATATTGACATATAAGCAAGTCTCTCACTTGGGAGAAGAAAACCCTCCTTAGACTGTCATCTTTCAAAAAGCTTCTCGTTTATTTTCCTTTCAAAGTATCCGAGAGAAAAGTGTCTTGTCTTCATCGCTACTACTTCTCTCAGTGCAGTAATCCATGAGGTATTCTAAAGCTGCTCCCATCAAGGTAGCTGGCAGCTATGATATTTCTTCATATCATTTGGAAATGTGTTTGCTCTCTTCATTCTTAAACTCTCTTCTTTCATCCCACACTCCATTCCCCATTATTTGGTTATTCCTTTTTCACATCTCCTTTATGAGATCGCCTGAATAGATGTAGTATACTTTCAATCCTAGTCCATTCTTTCCTCATGTGAAACATTTTGTATTTATCTTTGCTCTTTCTCCTTAGACAAACTGCTTCTGCAGTAATCATTCATATTCTGTCTTCATCTGCTTTGACATTTGTTTTCATCTCTTTAACTTTCATTGAAGAAATAATATATATATTATTATATATACATATATATTATATACATATATAATATATATGTATATGTACACATATATATTTATACATATAATATATGTATATATACATATATATTTAGTATTAGTTTCAGGTGGACAATATATTTAATATTTGTATATATTGTAAAATTATCATCACAACAAATCTAGTTAACATTTTATACATCAAATATGTGACCCAATTTTTGAGATCTATTCTCTTAGTTACTGTCAAATATGTAACAGTATTGGTAACTAGCATCACCATATAGTACATCATCTCCCCATGATTTATAACTGTAAATTTGCAACTTTTGCACTTTTCACCCTCATCACCTTCACCTCCTGCCTCTAGTAACCACCAACCTATTCTCAAAGTTAATTAATTTTTATGATTTCTCATATAAGTAATATACAGTATATGTCTTCTCTTTATGACTCATTTCACTTAACACAATGCCCTCAGAGTTCTCCACATTGCAGATAATAGTAGAATGTCCTTCTTTTAGATGTGGACATCTTTTTTACTGTTGGTGGGTGTACAAGCTGGTCCAGCTACTATGGAAAACTGTGTGGTGGTTCTTGTTCCTTAAAACAGTAAAAATGGATCTGCCATTTGATACAGCTATTTCTTTCCTGGGAATCTATTCAAAGAACACGAAAATGTTAATTTTGAAAGGAAACCTTGACTGTGTTTGTTGCAGCACTATTTACAATAGCCATGATATGGAAACAACCTAGATGCCACCAGGCAGATGAATGCGGTATATCTACATAATGGAATACTACTCAGCAACAAGATAAGCTCATGCTATTTTTTAAAAAATTAAAAAAAAATTTTATTTTGTAATTATCATACCATATTGGTCATTGCATGGTTGTATTGTACCCCTTATTCCCCACCATACCCCCCCCATTCCCCTTCTTCCTCCCTCTGGTCTCTCCAACTCCTCTTGCTGCAAGCTCTTGGTCTGTGTTTGGCCTACAGAATTTCTTTTTTTGTTTTCACACTATGTCCTTTTTTCCCCTAGGTATGGACTTGCCCTCCTGGCAGCAACAGATGAGGCTGCCCGGGTCTCCAGGAGCAGCTGAGGCAGTTAGTCAGGCTGAGCACGTCAGGAACTTGTAGGGCAGATGTGGTGGCTTCTCAGGGATAGTTTCTGGTGTCTGCCACCTGTTGCTGGTTCCGTGTTTTCTGGGTTTGGGATTGTAACTCCCAGCTGATGGCTGTGAGGTGTTTGCTGCTGGGACAGACTTTCCCAGGTGCTTTGTTGGGTTCCTCTCCTCTCTCATCAGCAGTTCTGCCATGTGGTCACAGCCACTGGTGGTGGCTCTCTTCCCCCATTGGTTGGCGAAGGAGGAAGCCTCTTAAATGCTGCTCGTGGCTGTGGGCCTGGGATTTGAGTCCCCAGTGCCAGAGATGATGCAGGCAGGAATCTGTGACAGGTCACCTCAGTCGCTGGTGTCACCTTTCTGTCTCGTTGGTTCCCAACATGGTGCTTGTCCCACCCAGGTTGTGAGTGCATCCAGGGCCATTATTAGTTCCTCTCCTCTGCATTATAGCTGCTGGAGAGACTGGATTCTTCATCCCTCATGCAGGTCTTTTGAAGTTGGAGTAAACCCGAAGAGGAACCCCCCTCCCTGCCCCGAGTTTGCACCCCAGATCCCTAACCCCAACCCTCATGGAGTCCCCAACCCCAGCCCTCATGGAGGCAGACGCTGGTTTCCCCAGCCTGAGATCTCTGGACCCGGAGTCCCCAAGACCCTGAGGTAGCTCATGCCATTTGTGACAGCCTGGTTGGAGCTGGAAGGAATTATATGAAGCAAAATAAGTCAAAAGTAAAGATATCAATCAGATGGTTTCGCCTATATGTAGAATATAGAAAAACCAAACAAAGGGCCAAAGATAAACTTTGAAAGCTGGCCATTGATAGGAAGTGTCTGATGTGGGAAGAGGAGAAGAAGGATGAAAGTGGAGGAGGGTAAGGAACAGCATAGGAACTATGGGTGTTTTGGTTGTGGGGGGAACTTTGGTGACCACACCTGAGGGGAGAAATCATATTCTGTCCAAATATTAACAATGGTGAAAGAAAAAACTACTTCATTTAAAAATAAGTAAACTTAAAATGTCTTTTTTGTGGTTGAATAATATTGAATAATGATATAACTATATTTCATTATCATTACATATATGAAATACAATGTTCATTGTGTATGTATATTCTTCAACTCAATACCTATATAATAAATTAAAAGAAAAACATCACATTTTTTATCTATTCATTTATCAGTGGGCACTTAAGTTGTGGCCATAGTTTGGTTATTATAATGAACTTGGAATGCGTTTATTTTTTAAGTCAATTATTTTTCTTTTTTGTAAAAATGACCAGACGTGGGATTGGCAGATGCACTGGCAATTCTATAATATTTTTGAGGGACCTCCACAACGTTTCTCTTATTCAGAACCCCAATTTTATACCTTTCTGCCAATAAAAGTGCAAAGGTTCCCTTTTCTCCACATCCATACCAACCCTTATTTACTGTCTTTTTAATAGTAGCAGCTCTAATGGTGTGAGACATCTCATTGTGGTTTTGATTAGCACTTGCCTTTGTGATTAATGATGTTGAGCACCTTCTCGTGTGTCTATGCCATCTGTGTGTCTTCTCTGGAAAATGTCTGCTCACATTCTCTGATCATTATTTATTTTAAATTGAATAATTTGGTAAGTTATGTTGCTTTTGTTTTCTTACTGAATTTTAAGAACTCTGTTTTTATATTATGCCTTCATCAGATATGTTTTCCAAATATATTTGGTAGCTTACCCATTCCTTTTGTTGGTTTCCTTTGTGATGCAGAAATATCATAGTTTGCTATATCCCCACTTGTTCATTCCTTTGCTTTTCTTGGCTTTACTTTTGGAGCAAAAGCTTTCTGTTTTTCACCATTAAGCATATTATGTGTGGACTTGTCAGATATGGTCTTTGTGTTGAACTATGTTCCTTGCTTACCTACTTCTTTGAGCGTTTTCATAATGTATGCTAATTTTGGCAAAGACTTTCCCCCCACCTATTGAGATGTTCACAATGGTTTTTATCATATTTTGTCAGTGTGGTATATCATAATTTTTGTTCATGTGTTATATCACTATCTCAGATATAATTGGTCATAATAATAATATATCATATATATGATATAATATTAATAATATATTAATTAATGATATATAATATATAATGATAATTATTATTTACTATTTCTTATATTTCTGTGTTTGTAGCATCAATTTCATTTGAGATGTCTTTGGATTTTTGTTTGTTGGTTGGTTGGTAACTATAGATGAAGTTTATTTTTCCAAAGACTCTAATGTTAGTTCTATTGATCTTTTCTACAATCTTTAAATCCCTGTTTCATTTATTTTTGCTCTGATCTTTATTCCCTTCCCATTGCTAACAATGGGCTTCATTTGTGCCTCTCTACTTCTCAGTGTTTTAAAGTCAGGCAACTTTGTTGAGATTTTCTTGTTTCTTGAGGTAGAAATTTATCAGTACAAACTTCCCTTGTAGAACTGCTTTTGTGGCACCCATTCTGATTTGCTGAGTTTCTCTACACGTGTCTCAAGATACCCTTCATTTCTCTTTAGATTTCTTTGACCCATTGTTTTCTTAGTAGCATGTCATTTCATTTTATGTTTTTTGCTAGTTTTCTTGTTATTTCTAGTTGGAAAAGATGGTTAATAAGCTTTCAGTTTTTTTAATTTATTGAGACTTGTTTTGTGACTTAATATAATCCTGAAACTTATTTTGTATCTGGCATGAAGAATGAATATCTATTTTATTTTTAGATATATTTATAGAATGCATACTTTGTTATTTTTGGATAGAATATTTGTATATCTGTTAATGTGTATCTGCCCATTGGAATTTTAATCCTGATTACCTTAACTCTTTAGGTGAGATAACCATTTTAACTTATGTTAATTATTTCAGTCCATGAGATTGGGATATCTTTCTACTATGCCCCTGTCTCTTAACAATGTCTTAGTTTTCAGTATACAGATTTTTAACTTCATTGTCTAGTTTCTTCCTAGATATTTTATTCTTTTCAGTGCAATTTTAAACAGGATATTTTGCTTAATTTCTTTTATAATTTATTGTTTACATATAGAATCATAACAGATTTTTTTTCCACAGATTTTTGTATGTTGATTTCTGGAAACTGTTATTACTTCACTTTCTATTTCTAATCATTTTTAATGAAGTTTTTAGGGTTTTTATTTAAATTACCATGTCATTTGCAAATAGTAGTAGTTTTATTTCTTCCTTCCCATTCTAGATATCTTCTATTTCTGAGTAGAAATAGAATCAATGAATGAATAGAATCCCTTTGACTTGGATTCCCAATACTATGTTGAATAATAGTAGTCAGAGTGGAGGGAAAGCTTTCTGTTTTTCATTATTGAATATGACACTTACCATGGATTTAACTGTTGATTTGTCATTATGGGTTTGTTATATATGACTATCCTTATGTTGAGGTACTTCTATGCCCAATTTGCTAAGGGTTTTTTATCATACATGAATCTGTTGATATATTTTCCACATCTGTTGAAATAATCATATGATTTTTAGCCTTTCTTTTGTTGATGTGGTATATCACATTAACAGATTTGCTAATGTTGAACCATCATTGTAGCTCTGGAATAAATGTCACATGGTCATGGTAGACGATCCTTTTAATGTATTGTTGAATTCAGTTTGCATACACACACATATATAGCTAATATTAGATATATATATAGCAATAATATTTTCTTGAGGGTTTTTTACATCTATGTGCATTGGACATATTACTCTATAGTTTTCTTTTTTCTGTGATATCCATTCCCTGCTTTTGGAATCAAGGGTATTTAAAACTGTTTGGAAACATTCCCATCTCTTTAATTTTTTAAGAGTTTGAGAAAGATAGGTAGTATATCTTTGAACATGTGGAATTCACCAGGTTCTGATCTGGGGGTATGGAGAACAGTCAGATTTTTTTTAATTAGTCATTTTTTGATTGCACTTATATACACACACACAAACACATATAAGTATTGCATTTTTGTTTATCCCAATATTCTTCTATCACCTTATCACCCATACACCTTCTTTATCTCTTGTGCATTTCCTCCCTGATTTTATTCTCCTCCCCCTCCTTTGATCTATGCTTCAATTTCATTGGCAATTTTAATTTTTTTGGTCTGTATCTTTTCCCTAAATCCCTCATAAGTGAGACCATCCAGCATTTCTCTCTCTTTCTGGCTAATTTCTGCTAAGATGATTCCTTCTGGTTCCATCCATGTTTGATGCATAAATATTCCATTCTGTAAATATACCACATCTTTTTTAGCCACTCATCAGTTTTGGGATATTTGGGTTGTTTCCATATCTTGGCAATTATAAATAGTGCTGTAATAAAATGCGAGTACAGGTGTTCTTTTTTATTAGTAACTTTGTAATCTTTGGGTAGATCCCCAGTAGTGGGATTGCTGGGTCGAATGGTAGTTCCACTTTCAGTTGTCTGAGGGTTCTCCACACAGCCTTCCATAGTCTGGACCAGCTTGCACTCCCCCCAGCAGTGTACGAGTTGGGGAGCAGTCAGATTGCTAATTACTGTCTCCATTTCCTTACCCATGATCAGTTTGTTCAGATTTTGCTTTTCCTATTCCTTGAGTCAGTGAAAATTTGTATGACTTTAAAAACTATTTCTTCTAGATTGTTTAAAGTATTATCTGTTACCACAAATGAGCTCTAGGTCAAGCTTGAACAAAATTTGTAGAAGAGAAAGGTAACGAGGTAGAAATAGGCATCCCGGGAACAAAAAATAGCATGAAAGGAAGAGATGTGAAAACATTCATCAGACTAAGACTGAGAAATTCAGGAATATAGTCTCTTAGATATTTATTGTAATCTTCAAAAAATAAGATAAATTCAAAGAACAAAAACCACGCTCTATACGGAATTCACATACAAACTTAATACCTAATAGAGCACATACAGGTCTTACACAATTTCAATAAGGAGAATTAAAACTTCACAATGTGAATACACTTTATAGCTTTAAACCCAGATGAAAGCTCCTGTGGACACAGAGTCACAATATTTGCTATGCAGCTGTAATTTTTCAACTAAATGTCACGATCACTATAAGAAAGCATGAAGCTGGTATATTTTCTCAAGAGCTCCACAGTGCAGTCACTGAGAAGAGTCAAAAGTGTCTGGTTACAAAGGAAGTTCTTCATCTGTGCTTTTCCCAGACACCCTTATGGGAAATGTAGAACTACAGAAAAGTCTCAGGGCATACAGATCTACCTGGATGACAATGGTTTAGATAGTGTCTGTGGTTTGGTGACAATGCAAAATGTCTAAATCAACTATTCTAATGCGACTTGAAAACATTTTGTGTTTGTGGCAGTCTGGGGCAGCTCAGAAGAATATGATGCAATGACTGGTCATCCTCATGGGGACAAAAACAGATAAATGAATAATGTGTTGGGTTTCAGAGAGCCACTTTGGTTCCCGGGGGACACGGTGATCTAGAAGCTGCCAGCTCTATCACCCTTCCATTCACGGGAAAACACCGTGATCCTTCCCACTTGTTTGCCTGGCAAATCTCACCTCACAATCTATTTCTGAACATGTCTTCAGTGAGATAGTCTTGACTCTTCCAGTTTCCATAGACCCTTCAATTGCCTTCTTCTGTATCTTGACATAATATAGCATTTAGATTTCATCCTGGCATTTTTTTTTCCCAGTGAGAAAACTTTTGGGGGAGGAGCCCTCTCTCTCCCACATTTGATCACTACAGCACTGAGCAATTTGCATCCTATACCTGTGATGACTGACTAAACATTGACACACTGTAAAGTCACCATTCTAATCTTGGCTACCTGCTGAGCATTTCTTATTTCTAATTTGGCACATGGTTGTCACTTATTTCCCTGTTTCATCCATCTTGTTGTCTTCAGGTAACTCAAACTGTGGGTTTGAGAGCTGAGGACAAGTTTCAGGCTATCACATTTAAAGTAGGGCCACACATCACTGGTGTTCATCCAAAGTCATTTAATATCATTGGCACATCCTTACACATCAATTCAGACAATTGCTGTAGAGAAGTGAAGGTTCCATACAACGTACAGATGGCCACGGTCATCTCAAAAGCAACTGCATGCCACTTTCAGTGAAAAATTCATAACTTCTCTTCCTAAGGATATCATGATTTACTCCGTTAACTTTAGAGGTAAAACAACGTATTAAAATAAATGCTTCACCTTCAAAATTGAAATGACAAATAGGAGTTTCAGGTTAAACTTCATAATACATGAACATACATAGTTGTCGGTAAATCAGAGCAAGGCCTAAATTCTTGACTGTTCACAGCTCATTAAATGTCTAGGGTATCATTTGTGGGACTAACCAAGGGGGGTTAAGGATGAATTTAAGATACCAAAGTGAATTAAGGATTCTGACTGTCGTCTCTTTTGTTACTACCAGTGTGGACAATTGAGAATTTAAAGTGCCAACCAAATTAGCTACAACCTAAAAAAAAAAAAAATCAGTATTTAAAGATATCCAGGGATGATAGTGTTAAATTCGTAAACAATAAAACGAGTGAAAATTTTCAGTAGATAGAATGTGTGCTCAATATTTCTGAGAAAAAGTAACTTCCTTATATGCATGTCTCTCTTAGGTATCTAAGTTAGTCCCTTATACAAGAAGCTTAAGGGTAATTCTGGAATTAAATAAGAGAAGGTCTATATAAAGTAAACTAACAGCCATTTTGTCTTGAAAATAAAATTCACAATTCTAAAGGTGAAACTGACATATTTGCAGATACTAAACATTTGGTCTTATAGGAAAAAAATACTTTGAAGTAGGCACAGAGGAGTTTCACATGACACCAATAAGGTATTTACTGTATAAATTGCACCACTAGACAAATACAGCTACAAGAAATAATTTGAAATTACATAGCCATCAAAGCATACCACACATCCATTATGATTCACTCTTTCACACTAGTTTATATACACTGAATAAGTCATTAAATATTGCACTTATTGGCCCATGAACCCTCAATTCTGAGGTGTTGAAAAATAGAAAACAAATCTATTTTTATAACATATTTCATGCAACATTTAAGACATTTCAGTTCCACAAACACCATTATATAGTTGTACATTTGGACAGTCCAACGGTAGCACATCACATCTGACATTAACAATATTAACAGGAAATACAGGAAGTTTTCATTCAGTACACACCCTAGAAATGATGAGATAATGCATGGAAAACCTTATTGATACAGCAAACAATCCCCACACTTCCCTTCTACATGGAGCTGCTAGACAGGTTGGTCACACTCATGTCCCTGAAAGGCCAGATGTCTGTGTGGCTTGTGGACCAACTGTGTCTTTAAGAATGGTGTGTATGAACCTAAGCAATCTCTAGTTCCAGACAATACCAATGTGAGAATGTTCATTAGAAATCAAAGCTGTAACCAACTCTCAGTTGTCCACAATAAAGTATGAATGCAGGTGAATGAAATACACAGGTAACCCCCAACCCCATTTTAGCAAGAAGTAACTGGTTGACACACCACCAATAATAGTGATGACGGGAGATAAATCATGACATTTGAGTCCCATTTTCTATTACTAGTGTTTTTAAAAAGGAAAATGATTTTAAAAAATTCAGGCAATAGAAAAGAGAATGGCAAGTGCAAAGTTCAGTTTGTCTACTTGCTAGATAATTTGATCCTACTATTCAAGGTCTGACAGAGATTTTAAGATACTTTGTCTAGATGTCTGCAAAGTATATTTTTGCTACCTTCTCATTTTAACGGGAATTAATTATATGTACAGACATACTAAGCAAATCCATATGAAAAATGGATTTGGGAGGTCTTTTTAAACAAAATGTGAGTTACAGTGGGAATACAGCAAATGCTCTCTTCTCCCAGCCACTGAGAAAGCACCATATGTGGCAGTTTTCCTTCACAGAAAAGCTGTGTGTGTGTGTCATGAGGGACTCAAAAGGGATATATTTCACTGGAGTATCAAGCATTTCTCTAAAGGTTTTTTAAAAATAACTAATATCAGCAACAATAGGCAGACAGATTCTAGATAGTTTCCCCAAGTTTACTTTTGCTACCTCCGGGGATACTATAATTGTAGAACCTAGAACCCAGTAGGTCTCTGGAGGAGTAAATATGCTGTTTTTCTGAACCTAAACATTTATCTTCTAATTAGTCTGTCTCAGTTTACTCCATAATATGAAACAGTTTTATGTCTTTAACTGGCTTTGGTCAAAAAAAAACACCTAAAACACAGAGTATTCTCAAAAGCTGATGCCTCAGTAATTCCGTTCATCAGAACAGTGTCACAATTTGGCAAACAACTAAAGCAGGGGTGGTGCCCATTGCTGGGCAAGTTAAATGGAAGAGGCTGCATCTTCCCAAGGCTGTAGGGGCCAAGCTAGTTATGGGGCCTCCTGCCTGCACCCTAAGGATCAGAATTAGGAACAGGTTTAGTTACCAGTCACACAGATTGGAGAGGATTTTTTCAGACAGGCTACAACCCAAGTAAGCTACACCAAAAATACATGATTGAGCATTTCGATAGTACTATGAAGATAGGGAAACACCTTTTAATCTAGAGCGTTTTGGACATGGCTTTAAGATGTCTTAGTTTTTCACACACAGTTGCGCACTCAGCCTCAGCATAGCTTGGGAGACCCTAGACACATGTTTAATAGAACCCCACCAATGCCACACAGCTGAATGGAGGAAAGCATTATCTATCCACTCCACACAGTCAATATACACTGGATAAAACACCTCACAGTGAACCACTGATTAGACAGCCTTATTCTAAAGTTAAGGTTGCCTCATGGATGTGTGGTATAGCTGAAAGTCTCCCCTCAGCAGAGATGCAGGAAAAATTGGGAGTTTGAAATAACTCTTAAAAAATTTACCAATATGCTTAACAAAAAGGCTATAATTAAGTTGGATAACAGTATGTGAAATGTGTGTGTATATATAGATCTGTATATATATATAATTTTATATATATAGATCTGTATACACATATATTGTGTACAGAGATACCTTATATATGGGTTGGAACTTCATAGAATTTGTGCCTCACATTTATCAGAGCAATGACACAGCTTTCTGCTACAACGAAAGGCATCATCATGGGTCTATTTTCAAATAAAAATCTTAGCACTTATTTATCAAGTGGCAAAGGGATACTGACTTCAACTGAACCTAAGGAGGAATGATAGGAGTCAGTTCAAAACCTACTGGTGCTTAGTCTTTAGTTTATCCAGAAAGTAGAAACTGTTCTGTGCGGGTAGCAGCAATGAACTGATTTATTAGCCTGTAGATGTGATGCTAACTTTTAAACTGCCATTTCGGACTTAAGAAATTTTAGACATTTTGTACATTAATTCATATCCCCTGAACTGCAGATCACTCCAATGCATACTATTTAGATGAAATAATCGCTAGTCCAGTCTTTCAATTGCATTAAAAATACCAACATCAAAGCACTTAGAAGAATCTGCTCAAAACTGGGTTTGCTTTCAAAAGTAATTGGAGTGGGATAGTGAGGAGAGAAATTCACATTTGAAACACTAATCAAATTGCATTGAAAACAAAAGATTGGTGTCTAAAAATTCATAAGTAGAACACAAGTATGCACTTTCTAAGGTGCCTTGCTCTTTTAAATTTAGACAATTGGTTAAAAAAAAATGATCTGTGGTTATTATTTTAGGCTGTTGGCAGAGGGAGTGTGTGAGTTGTAAAAGAATATAGTGCTATGACTTCTCGGTAATAAGGGTCTGCCAATAGAAGCTCAGTTTACCCTGGACTGGTTCCTTAGACAGATTTTATCAGGATCTTCTGAGGTTAAGAAAAATATTCTCCCCTCACGTGTGCTTCAGCAGACACTTGAGTTCTGTGATAGTCCTCTCTAGAAACTTTTCATTCAGTGAAATTTACACCACAGTAGATGCTTCTGAAGTGAGAACCAGGTAGGTGTGATAGGGTGTGCCGCCCCCCCCCCCCCACTGTCTCCTGTTTAAAATTGCAGGTTTCAGGGACAGGTAATGTTAAAATGGGAAAATGACCTTAGCTGGAATTTCCCTTCAGGGGGATGCAGGGGGAAGAAAGAAGTGTAACAGATTTCCTGGAAGGCGGGAAATCAGGGTATATAAAGGGTGTGCAAACAAAGAGAAGTATTCGATTCAATTCAGGATTCAATTGGATTGGGATTCCAATATAGAGAGGAGATGGGAATCGGCCATCTTGTAAAGATGTGAGCCATGTGAGCTTGGCCAGGTGGCCACCGAGGGCCTGCAACCCTCGGCTGGCCCAGGCTGGCAGCATTTGTGCTAAATGCAGTTAAGGAGTTTGCAGATTTAAACTCCGTGTTAGAGTTTGTTTTGCTGAGTTTAACTTGTGTCTGCGAGAGGCCGTGCAAAAGTTAAGCCTGAAAAAAAAGTGAACTTTGCTGGTTCGGCACCATGGAGTTCCTGCTACCTGAAGGTGACAAGGAGAAGACAGCGTGGAAGACAACGAGGAGCATTTAAAGGAACAAGTCTTCAAGCATCTGGAGATGGACTCTAACTGGACATTGGTGAGACGATTAGGACTGAAGAGACTGAGGATATTTGGGGCAATCTGGGAAAGGACTTTGGACAATGCTGGGAAAGGTTTTAGACAATGTTAAAGTATTCTGAGTCTTACATATTTTTTTTGTAATTATTAGGATAATTAAAAATCACTTTGTTAGAAATAAATTAGTCTGCACTGCACTGAGAGTCTTACATTGGTTTGGTATTTTGGTTGAGAAGGCTGGGGATGGTGGTAAGAACCCACGAGTGGAAAGTTTAAACTGTGTTTTAAAGTTTTTCTTTTCTGCAGTTTTTGGAGCTGAAAACAGAGAGCAGCTGGCTGGCTTTTGCATATCAATGGTAAAGGTGATCAGTGAAAATGCTAATGAAGAGTGTGTAGCCTGCTTTGTAGAGAG
>PVHY01023344.1:0-21112 GCA_004024945.1 Uropsilus gracilis
GACCATCTCCCTCCTCCCAGTCCTTTCATGGGAGAAACTGTTACAAGCAGGGGTAGAGCTATGAGGACACCTCTTCCAAGATTTCTCACTTAGGCCTAGCAGCCCATTTCTTTCTACCTCTTACTTACTTGCCCTTATTTCCTGGCACTTCTCCTTCCAGGCACATTGCTTCTGTAACAGCTTATTCAGTAAAATAAGGAGTCCACAATGAAACTGTTTTCTCAAGTCAGGTCAGAAAGTTCAGAATAAAGTGAGACTATTTACTTCCCTGGCTCTGGATCCTATATCTCTTATTCTAACCCCAAAGTAGGTTTTTGTTTGTTGCCTCTTGATGACTTTGTGGCTCACAGTGGTGAGACAGTCTGTTAATAATTTTTTTCACATGAACTTTTATTAAACCAAGTCAGAGTCACCCAAGAGTTGTATAGCCAGTTTCTTAAATCTGGGTTCAAAGATTCTCATGCAACCAAACTGAAGCACACAACTAAAGGCAGGAAGGAAAGGGGGGTGGATATGGGAAGGGAGGGTCGGGGGGTAAATCCCTGGGATCGCAATGATGTGAAATTTATATATAAATAAATTCATAATAAAAAAAAAAGAACATACCAATGCAGGAACCAATGTAGATCAGGGACCAAAAGGTGAAAATCTGTGTTCGGCACCTCAGGATTTAACCTCATGCCTATAACAATGACCCTTTCAAAAGAGAACACAATGGAAAAAAGAATTCACTCTGGAAGTGTACACTCAAGCTGTTTTCTTAGCCCTTCACCATTTAGGGATCCAAGCAAAAATGCTTTCATCTGCCCTGTGAGATGCAGAGTGGGCATGCTACTCTTGCCAGGTCTGTCCTGCCTGCTGCTTTGAAAATGCCCAGAGCCCAAGTCTGGGAGGGAAGAAAGTAGGAGTTTATGCTAAAATGCTAAAGCCATTTGAAAGCAAGTGCGTATAATAGAATTTAAGCAGCTGGTGGATGTCATTACATTTATTTCTCAAGGAGACCTGTCTTCAGGTGACACCAATCAAAGAACTGGGTCATCTCTCAACAATAATTGTCTTGGAGGCCATGAAATTCTTGCATTGATTGCATCCCCCCTTTGGCTGAACATGCACTGGAATAGCCAAGCTGGTGAGGACTCCAGCTGCCCCTGGGTTGTCATCAACTCCATCTGAAGAGTTTATATCCTTAATGGGCTCAGCGGTTTTCGGCAATTCTTCATAAGAACAATAGAGAAAATATCTTTCTCTTGCCACCGATTCCACACCTGACAATTCTCCTATTTATCAGCTAACAAGTACAGCCTGAAAGCAAGTCAATTATAGAAAGGAATTTACGAAGTCCTTAGCAACTAAGGAGCTTGATGGAATCTATATATTCTGCTCAAAAAACTGAACTGTGAACTATCTGAAGACAGGACTGACTTCACATGTGTTATCACCATATCAGAACACAGATCATGAGGACATTAATTCTCCTGTTTCCATACATACCCAGCAGGTGTAAGTATGTGAGGGGAAAACAGACATGGAACTGTAAAAGTGGTATTAATACTGCCCCCCCCATAACCTCCTGGGTGACTCCTACCCAACAACCCCCAAAGAGGTGCTTGTCCTCATCTCTTCAAAAATCTGTTATGATTCAGAGCTTATCATGGAGCCAATCATCTGTTTACTTTTCTCTACCACTAATAAGCCCTTTCTGAGCAAAGGAACCACATCTTATTTAATCTCTCTATGTAAAACTAGCATGAATGTGGCACAGCAAAGGGGCTAGAGAATGTTTTTCTAATAGGTGCAGGAATAAATCATGCTATTAGTTCAATCCATAAACTTGAACATTTCTCTACAGTACTGGATAACAAATACTCATTAAATTTCTAAACAACGTCCTCAGAGACTAGGGGTCTTTATGTTCCCTGAATTCGCAGAATCATGTCCAAGGACAGCTTCAGAAGAACTGCCTGAAAAGAAATTCTGTATTTCCAATTGAATTGTATTATGCTATTGATGCTATGA
The DNA here is from genome assembly GCA_004024945.1 of Uropsilus gracilis. Lineage (NCBI taxonomy): Eukaryota > Metazoa > Chordata > Mammalia > Eulipotyphla > Talpidae > Uropsilus > Uropsilus gracilis. Next base: position 2,017 of record PVHY01023344.1, read on the forward strand.
CACCACTGATCAGTCACAGAGAGGAAAGAACTGTTTTTATTAGTCTTTGTGGAGGATGTCTGAGGTTCCCTGTCTCTATGTTCCAGACATCCCAAGATCAGTTGGAAGCTGACAGCACCTGACCTCAGAAGCCACACGCCATCTTGATTTCTGTCCTAGACTGCTCTGCCACTAGACACTGGGAAATAGCTGAGTCTGTTCGGCCATGCCCAGGCCTGCTGGGGAGTCATTACTCCCTGGGGTGGCCCTGACTGATGGCACCTACAGACAGTATATGAGTGTAGCTCATGGACAAATTAAAGGCACAATCACAGGATTCATACACTGAGCCTGAGAGAAAGGAGCCCCAATTCTCCCTGATAGTCCAATACACACCTGTTTTGTTTTTCCTTTCAGGCTTCACTCTTCCCAATAATCCCACTTTCGTCTTTGGCCCCAAAGTGTCACCAAGTGGAGCCATTATCACATGGTCTTCCCTTTGGGGAAATTCAGGTAAGGTTGAAGCCATGGTGTAACTGAATATCTATACAATACAGTTAATGAGCATTGTGACTATGTTCAGGTTTGATCATAAGATGCCTGATAAAATGAAGAAGTAGAATGCCTTAGTCTACATCTTCATATCATGCAGAGAGTATAGAGATGAGTCTATAATTAAATAAATGAAATTAACTACACAGATTTTAACCATCCATTAGCAATTTATATTCTGCCTTTGAACTCATATGAGAAATTATGTCAATGAAATGTTTTCCTAAGTATCTATACAGGCAAATGAATAACTCTTTCCCCAAAAAGCAATCGACTTAAAATGCTACTTTATGTCATGAGACAGAAATAGACTTATTCAGGCTAAGCAAAAGTCATACTTACACTGCTTAGATTTTTCCCCATCTAGTTTCTTTTTAATGATATGCATGACATTTGACTGTATTTGCTTAATGCTGTCTGTTCCACAAGACTGGAGTACCATGCTGGTGAGGACTCTTTCTCATTTAAAAGCATATCCTTGGGCACTCATTTCTGCATCTGGTAAAAACTGAGTCCTCAATGAACATTTCTTCAATTTAACTTTACTTAAATTTATTTGGAGATTTATTACAGTCAATAAATATTTATTTTTACCAGTACCCCCTCTAGTTCATGAAAATCATCAGCATGTGTCCTATCACAATCATTGAAGTTCTTTCCATATTCATGATCTAATCCTCTTTTTTGTGCTATGGAAATCACTTCTAGAACCTTCACTTGAATAATACCACTGATAAGTAAGTTATTAATTTCTGTTGAACATGGTAAAGAGTGTAATAATGACTTGTCTTGAGACTCAAGTTTTAGTTTAATTCTCCCTTTAACTGATTTCCTGGCCTTGAGCAGGTAAAACATATTTTCTGAATTTCTCTTTCCTTAATTATAAAATAGAAAGGGGATTGATTTCTAGCCTCTCTTTCATCTTGAACAATCTGAATATTTTCCAAGGCATCTAGGCAAATATTCTGTTTGATGTTATTTTGTTTGTAGGAACTGTACTGTGTTTCCTCATGCTTAGTTGAGGTAGTGATGCTGGTGATTGTCCTGCTATCACTGTTCAGAATTTTGGAAATCAGAATTTCCAACAAAAGTTACAGAACTTCAGGTAACTTCACTACACCAATTTCAAGTAATACGTGCTCTTCTGAATCAATGTGGGTCTGTCCACAAAGAAATCCTGGAGGGATTTTTATACCCTAGAAAGGTATAGAATCTCCTTTCTTTGCAGAGCCAGAGATGACTTTCAGAAAGCTCAGTTTGTAGCTGGTATGCATCTTCTTTCTTAGTGCTTTCCCTTGACTTGCTAACTGTCAAATTGGGCAAACAATCAAAGCAAGAATCTTGGCTAGTGTGTATGCCAGGATGAACTCACACTAACTATCAATAGCTGAGAAATATTACAAACTTAATGCAAGGGACACCGATGTCATTCGTTGTCTATGGTTTATGGAATAAATCTTGAAGACTCATGGAGAATGACAAGATAGAAAAGAAGGCATAAAATAGATAATGATGAAAATAATGCATGATATGTCACTAAATCTCAGTAAACATCTCAGAAATGATTAAAATACTAAGGACTGTGATTCAAGATGAGACTATGTGTCAGATTGGAAGTGTACCCCACCAAGTCACATAATCTCATTTTCCCTACAGAATGACTATGACATAGGACAGAATTTATATTGGGATTTCCAAGCTGTCACTAAGATGAAGACATTGAGTTCACAAAATTATAGTCTCAGAAATTTAGAAAGAAGTTTAGTTATGTGGGAGTTATTTTTCTTTGAAAGACCTATAACTGCCTTTTCATATAAATGTTCATTGTAAATGAATTTGAAGTTGCTCATCAGAAACCAGGATTTTAAAAAATGAAATTGGGTCCAAAAAGGAGGGAGGGGGCAAAAGCCCTTCACTTGATAGTTATAAAAAATCAATCATTTGAAAAACTTTACTCTTCAAAGACATGGTTCATCCCTTAGGGTGGCTACATGGGTCTATTCACTGCCATGTTAAGCTCTAGGGCATTGCTCACTGGCCTAAGCATCATTAGAAATGGCACTTAATTAATCAATGAACTTTTATTATTAATGATTATTGCTATAATCTAGTGGATATATTACTAATTAACATACACTATTAATTAGTATTGTAGTGTATAATACATGAAAAACTTCACAAATTGTTCAAATACTGAGCAGATCGATAGAGTTTTCTAGAACTGCATCCACTTTTTTAGAAGTGATTGATGATTTCAGAAATATGTTGTCCATTGATAAATGACTAATCCACTTTACATTATAACAATTCTAAATTTTCTGAAGTGAAAATCAATTAATGCCATTAATTCCATTTTTCAGTGTTGTTTTCCAAAATCTTATCAGTTCTTTTCCAACATAAATCCAAATGTGAGGAGCCAGCATACCTGGGCAGGAGCTTTGTTATGAGCAAAAGAATGATTCTACACGTCTTATGTTAATTTGGTCTCAGAACACTGAGGACAGGATGACTTCACGTAGCTCTTCCCAGTTGGTGGTATCCTCCATTCTGCCATGTTGACTTAGCTAAGAGACATTTCACTAAAGAGACGTTTCCATAAGATAATGGTGCCGCCTGATAGATTTAGTATATAATGCCTCCTACCCCCACATGTTGTATCTCACAGGATCCTGCTTTTCTTCCTCCTTGTTTGTGACATTTTTCCATACTTTCCCAAGGTATATAAGCTCCCAGGAAACACAATAAAATCTTTGTTAGTTGCATGCTTGCTTCTAGCCCAGTCTCTGAATGAATCATGCCTCTCATGATTCCTCTCCCTTCAATCCCATGCCCAATACACAAATACTTCTCAAAAGTTGTTTTTAAAAAGTTTGTCATAAAACACATACAAAAAATGCAACAGAGACTTCAGTATCAGACTTTAGATATAAAACATCATAACTGTAATCTAAGAACCTCTTTCTTCTTTATTCCATTCCCTTCTTTTGCTTACCATCAAATATGCATCTTATGCAAGTTTTTATTCTCTGCATGTGAATGTATTCTTAAAATATACAATGCCACTTTAAATATTCTAAAACTGTATACATATGGTCACCAACTAGCTTTCATTTATCTAACATTACTATGTGTTTGTGATTTAGTCATATTACTATATTGCTCTTTATTCATATAAGCTGCTGTTTAGTTCTAATCTAACTCAGTTTGCTATTTATTTTCTTTTTTATGGTACTAAGTACTCTTTCTAATTTCTACTATCTCAAGGAATATTCTTACATATAGAACTTACACAGAGTTTCTCTATGATATACACCTTGCAGTAGAATTTCTATAACATAGGAGTGGTCAGGGAGGGAAGGTGGTAGGTGAACCCCAGGGAATACAAAGATGTGATATGTATATAAATAAATTATTTTTAAAAAAAGAATTTCTACAACACTGGGTCAATACCTTCAACATTATGAGTATTGCCAAATTGTCCCTGAAAGTATAAATTGACACTCCCACAAGTGGTGTGTAGTCCCCACTGCCCTACTGTCTCTCATCATGTGACATGTCTGACATTTCTTATATTTGCCATTCTGATAAATGTGAAATGACATTTTACTAAGCTTGTGTTTGCATTGATTGCTATGACTTTTCTAGGAGGCTATGGTTGCAAGCATAAGATAGTCACAAAGTTTTTTCTCCATTATTTCACTCACCATGCCCCATCTGCTGGGAAATTCAGAGAAGTTGAATTTGGGATGTCTCCTTCTGTGTGGGAATAGGGTATAACCTCTTTTCCTCAGTGCTATGTCAGAAACTGTGAAGACTGAGATTTTACCCCACATGGAAACTAGCAAGTTAGCTGCCATAGTTTTATATACACAAACTGACAGAAGACAAAAGACCGCTGGGTCAGAGAAACAGACCATTTATTATGCACAGCACAGCTCCCATCTGATAGAATTACTTAGTGAGTCATATACATAAGAGCATGCAATAAACTGGCCACCACCACCTTCTCTTTCATATCTCGAGTAAATTTCAACTGCAGTACCAGTATTGCACACTAATTTACTTTTTTAGACCTCTGGTTGAAATGCAGTACCATGAAACATGGTCCTTTCTATTTTTATACATCCATACATATTAACAGAGATAATGCTTATTGTAGCGTTTTTCATCCCTTGGTTGTAGTTTAGTCAATTATAAGCTCAGCATCATGGCATAATGAACTCTTCTCAAACAGTTTGATCTACTTTAGAATTACAGTCTTGGCCACTTTGCACCTGCAGAGTTTTGGGCAAGTTTCTTAATTCCTCTGAGATTCAATGACCCCCCATATGTAAAATAATAGTAATAGGGTTTGTGTTCAAAAGTTGACAGATGTTGAGGAGCTAATTCAGGAAAGCACATGATACATATAAAGACATCAGTTAACATCTGTTATTATTCTAAAAAGTAATGTCCTTTGGTAGAAGGATGTTTACTTTTCTGAATTTAGCAACACTTGTCCTGATAGTACTTCATAATTATTGCTCCCAAGGATACTTTGGATTTGGCAAATAAGTACTGTCATTACTGAGTGCCTGTGACAGACACAACTCTTCGAAGGGACAAGGTCGTTTTCCCCAGCATCACTTAAATGCCATGAAGGCAGACTCCCTAAACTGGGGAACTACTGAGATCTAGGGATGGAGTTAAGTAGCCATACTGGGTATATAAATGAACACTTGGGAGCTCAGGGGTCCTGTTCCTCTTCTTTCGGCTTGCACTCATGGGCTTGGGGGCACCTAAAGAAAACATAAGGCAAAGAGACCTATGGGAGACTTGGAAGAGACACATGAGTGAGAGTCATGTGGGGAGGCTGGCAATGGCAACCATTATCTTGATGTGGTGCCCCTGTCTATCCCAGCCCTCTAAGATCTACCTAAATTACTTCCCATGGTTTCCTGCCAGAAGGTATTTATCTTGTGGCAACCTTTTGGGTTCCAGTAGCCTCACTTCAGGCTGACCCTATTTGACGGGACATTTGTCCATGAAAAGTTAGGCAATTTGGAGAGCTTTATTTGGCAACTATTACTAGGAATGTCCTTTCTCTTCTTTCTCTTTGCACACCAGTGAAAGATCTTTCCCAATAAATGCTTCCTTTGTCTTTGTACGTATAATGGGCAAATTCCTTTCAGAGCATGCACTCATTTATAGTTTGGGGTCCCTGGGTATCCCTTGGTCACTTGTTAACATACCTACATGTCAGTTATTTCTTTCTACATGAAATTTGCTAGCCATTTCAGGGTGGGGATACAATGCAAGTTTGAAAACCTTCCTACAAATGTCAAATCCAGTGTTTGAAAGCACATCTGTTTACCTCTTAACCCAAGCTCTTCTTAATTTATCAACACAAGTAAGATGCCTTTACATATTAACAAAGGAGCCAGATAATACTGTGTTTGGTTCATTTTACTTAGCCATTAATTTGAATAGGACATTTCAAAGGGTTTAAGGTAGAGTTTAACTGAAATTCTCTTATGATCATTCATACCGGAGATCCTATATCAGACATGAAGTGTTTGAGCTTCTTACATGAGTTTAGTAGTTAGCAAAATGTCTTAAGAAAATAAAATACCCAAAAATCAGTAAGGTTTTTAGGATACATTTCTTCTTTCCCTCTTAAGTGAAAATATTTTCAAAACCCAACAATAATTCTAAGGAAATTTTTCTAGCACAAAAAATAATCCCAAGCCAGAACACATTACAATCAACTTACTTTATACTTTCTATTTTTAAGATCATTCTGCTGAGCAATTAGAATGAGAGCTATATAGGAATAACAATTTTTTAGTGTTTTCAGATTTAGTTGAAAGACTTTATCTGATCTGAGGTATGTCTGAACTATGTTAACACAGAGATATAGCATCAGTGTCAGTAGCTTAGACTTAAATAACCATGCTTGGAATTCAATGGTTTGCTTCACTTTTGTCTTTTTCACAATCTAAAGACATAGCTGAAGTCATACAATAACAAAAATCAGTGTTTAAACTCTAAAGGACTACTAAGTTCAGAAATGTACTCCTCTAAGTCCTTTGTCCTTTGTTGGGTCACTATTTCAAGGTGTGATTAAAGCACTATAATAACACAATTAAGTGGTGAAGTGAGACTCTCTGTGGGATTAGTCAACCCACATTTAGCTTTCTGTCCTTTGCTTCCAGGTTGAACAGGATCTTATAGTATCACCCAACTCTCCCTCTGTCTGTTTGATATTCCAATTGTTATTTAAAGATAATTTCAAAATAAATATTTTTTAAAAACAGTGTCACTACCCATTTCATATTTTCTCTTCATACAAAATTACCTCTCTCATTACTGCTAAGATCACTTTGTAGAAAACCGCCAAATAAATGCTTAGAAGTCGGAGTTCCCTGAGAATAGCATGCTATCTAGAATCAAAGTGAACTACCTATGAATACATTAGGATACAACCCATTTCCTGAGCTATTTAAGGTATGTGTGAACACTAAAGTATTCCTTTTTCACTTTAGGCTGATTCTTAGATTTAACTTTTAATTACTTCCTAGTAATGACTGCTTCTACCCAACTCACTTAAGCAGATGTAACTACAGCAAAAACACCATTGACTAGTGTCCCCCAGGGACCTGTTCATTACCTGTCATTAAATGTTTTAAAAGTTTGCATAATTGATCTAGGCAATAAGTCATCATTGATTTATGGGGTTCTGTGCTGAAGAGTTGCTCTTTAAAAATTCATAACACTGGTATGTGTCTCTACGATCCATTAGCTGTTTACGTACCCACAGCCTTAGCATTGATTGACCTTGGACTGAGATTCTCATGGACTTCTTCTTTTTTTTTTTTTTTTGTGAGTCCTCGCTATAGAAAAGCAATACTTCAGACTTTTCCCTTGATGGCTCTCCTTTGATTTCCACCCCCTCCATCAAAATGGAAACTTTACTTGAAATGATGAATAAATAAAGAATATTCCATAAACAGCTCTTTACTGTTATTTAAGCTTACAGGCTGGTTGTGTGAATCTGCTTTCTCTGCCATCAGATTCAAGTGTGTAAATGTTCTAAAATGCTTTGAAAGTTTTATGATGATTTTAAGAGATGGAGGAGTAATAGCTAAAGAGTGAAGCTATTAGTTTTAATATTTATATTGAGTGCTTTGAAACATTAATGTGACAAGATATAAGATCAGTGCAGTGGGACATATTTACTACACAACCATGGCCACATGACCAAAAAAACCCAAAACCAAGTATGAGTGTTACATATTTGTTTGTGTATGTGTGTTTATTTTCTAAAACTTTGAGGCCACGGTTCAAAAGCTGTTCACAGGCTTATTTTTTTTTCCTTTTCATGAGATTTAAAGTTTCAGTTGACAAATACATTAGCTTTTCTTGAACTTGAGTTATTTTTAGGAAGCAGAAATGAACTCCAGGTAAAGGTTAACATAGGGGTTTGTTAATTTGTCCTCCAAACCTACCATGGTGAATGCCATCTACTAGACTAGCAGTGTTTTATCCCACCTTCACAGTCAACTGTATTTTGGGGAAATATAAAGAATATGTGTAAGTCTGGATTGAGAAGACATCCTAATGAGAGTTGGTCTTAGTGATTTCATCTGAAGAAGAAGTGAGACAAGAAAGTCCTTAGCTCTGGACTCTAACAGTTCTGGGACCAGTCTCAGGGGCAACAACTGTAACAAACTGGGCAACCTCCTCATGTCCCTATACATTTTATAAGGTCCTATACATTTGATAACTCTAGATATTGGTTTTAAAATGAGAACCATAATTGTAGTAACTCATATACTTCTTGTGATGGACGGGCAAAATAATTCCCATAAAAACCTGGCACCATAAATCGTCCCCATAGTTATTGACACAATCAAATGGATGGATACTTTCAAAGTACCCATTTAATTGAATTTGGGTCAATGATTGGATTCATAAAGTGTAATAGATGCAATATCAAAGTATTAATAATCTACTGGGAAGAGAAGAATATTTGTTCACTGAAATCTCAAAGCAAGGGCAGAGGTGCTCTGGAATGAGATGAGACCTGAAAGATCTGAGCTGAAGTCCCAGCTCTGCTGTTTGATGACTCGGTAACATGAGTCATGTCACTTAATCTCTCTAAGACTTGATTTCTTTATATGTAAAAAAAGGGCTACTGATACCTCACAGAGTTGTCCTCAAGATCAAAGAAGATTAGTGTTAAATAGCAACCTACTAAATATGAGATATGTTCATTCAATCCCAGATATGGGAAGTTCAAAAAACTTAAATGACTATGTGACTAACCAAATTTTGTGGATGTTTATAGCAGTAAAAGGATCCATTATAAAAGAAATGAGATGAATGAGTGAAGGAAGACCTTGTTTTCTGCTGAGTGATAATGGCAGGGCATTAAGGACAATTTCAACACCAATAGTCAAAGAAGAGTAGCCAAATATTAGCATTCTTACAACATGATGAGAAATATAAATAAAAAGCAAGATGTGTGGGAGAGAGCCAAGATATGTGGTCCAAGGAGAGGCTTGGGTGTGGGTTTGGTCTGAATACTTGATTATTCAGATGAACTAGAAAAGTTAGCTGGGAATATGGGGGTAACTTGAACACCAAGATAAAGATTTCCTTTGATCATGTAGCCCAGTTTTTTTTTTTCCTTTCCCTTTTTCTTAAGCAGGATAACATTTTAATAAAAATTAACTTTTTTTTAAATCTAAGTAAAATATGTGTATAGTTCAAAGCAACAGTTCTTAACATAACTGTCTATCAGAACAACCACTAAGGGGACTTTATAAACCCAACATTCAAACCTTACCACAGATGAATTAAATCAGAATCTCTGGAATTGGGACCCAGGCAGGCATACTGAATTTTATTTTATTATTTTTGGTAGTTTTTTTTATAAATGTTTTTATTTATATATGTATTTATATCACATCTTTGTATTCCCTGTGGTTTTCCCATCCCCCCTCTCTTCCCTGACCATCCCCCCATAGTGCTTTTTTTTTTTTTTTTTTTGAGACTAGGTCTCACTACTTTTGTCTGTGGAACCTCAGGCTCTCGTTGCCCGGGGTACCACAGACTCAAGCAATCCCCAGCCTCAGCTTCCCAGGTAGCTGGGATTACAAGTGTGCACCACCACACCCATTTTTTTGGAACTAGGTCTCGCTACGGATCCCAGGCAGGACTCGACCGTGATCCCTTGCCCCAGCTGCTTCATAGCTTACAGGCACGAGCCACTGTGCCCGGCCCGATAGTGCATTTTAAAGCTGGTGAAGCCAAGGTTGAGAACCACCCATGGAATGTGTCCCTTTTGTACCACAATGGAAATCCCTCCCTACTTGACACCTTTCCCCCTCAGCCTCATGTTCCACAGGCCTTAGTCCTGTCTTCTCTTCTCATACAGTGGTCTCTCTCTTATTGGAGACTTTCCTCAGGTGTGTGGCAATGCTTGGCTCTCCGTTCATGTTTAAGGAGGTACTAAAAAGAGCATGAAGAGTTCTTTCGCAAGGACTTTGTATGGATTGTGGAAAACTTCTTCAGGCTTTTCTGTAATTAAGTAGGAAGGTAATTTTCAGTGGAAGGGTCCTCAACTGTCAACGCTCTTTTCTTGGATTCTTCAGTTTCTTACACAAAGACTTCAGACGCCACTCTGGTGCACTATACACAACTGACTTTGTCTGTTCTGTAACAGGGCAGGACCCCTGCCAGAAACTATGCCAACATGGCCCTGCTTTTTGCCTCTGTACCTCATCTTTGGTCTTCTGTCATTTCCATGTTTCCCAAGTCAGAGCATCTGGTTGCGTTTTTCCAGAGATTAAATTTTTACTCTACCTGGCTAACATAGAGCAGAGACTTGGCAGTTTCTGGACTGGATAGGGAACCTTGAAGTTCGAATCCTTATCCTAACTAACCTTTTCGATTCTCTGGATTTTGTCACCCATCAGGTGGTACCCGGTTTCCAAACCTAGATTTTTTTCTGTAGTAGGATGAATATGTTCATTTCTTATTGGAATTATCCTCTGTAAGCACTAGTATTTTTACTTCCTCTGCTGAATCATCCACTATTCCACTCTACTTCTTATCTTTCAAAAAAGGCTTAGTCTCTCTTGTCTGCTGTTGTCTACTTTCCTGCTTCTTTATCTCTGTGGGTATATAATATTGAGTTTGTTCTCTGAATAGTCTCTTAATGGAAAATTCAAGAGAAAGGAAAACCCATGTTCAATCTGCCATACTTAGAAGAAAATCCAGAGATATAGTGGAGAAGAGTTGTTTTTTAGAAACACTATGTGGAATTATGGGGGGGGACCTTGAAAGTGGAACCAGTCCATCTAAATGAGGGGTAGAGGAATCAGAGGTGCCATCTTCCCTCTTGCCTTAAACCTGGGTGAACTCTGAGAAAACAGATCAAAGTAAGCTCTGATATTAATAGGGAATATTGGGAGATGAGACTGCGGCCTCCAATTCCTGCACTTTTGGGCCTTTCTGCCAAAAGCAGAGTAAGCCATGAGTCATGGAGGAGTTGCCTTATTTCCTACTATGACTTGGTTTGTTTCTTTTGCAGAAACTGTCACTGGACAGTTTCCTTAAGCCCTTTTTTCCAAAAGGTGCTTAAGGCTGTGTGGAAAAGAAAAAGGTCAACAAAACAGCCCCCATGTCCAAGAAATTGGTTACCTAATAGACAAGCTAGTAGAAAAGCAGTAGTCATACCAAATGACCCTCCAAAGACTCCGGCCATCAAAAGTTGTCCAGTCCTTGAAAGAGCCTCCAGCTGATCCCTAGTTTCATCTCTTCATTATCATGGAACCACCAATCTCATAAAGGTCCCAAATGGGATGTCCAAAGAGATAAAATATGTATCCCCAGGCCATAGGATCAATATATGAATTATGTACTAAGAGATAGAAGTCGTCTTGATATCTGCATTCTCATATGCAACTTCTCTCCTTTCTCTTTCCCTACACTTTTAACTTGTCCTTCCTTCATAAAAAAGTTTCACTTTGAATACCATCTCAAATGCTTACATGGAGGTAATAAATATACTTTGTTTGTCCCTAGCTATGAGCCCTTTAATTTAAAGGTTGCATGGCAAATATTTTCTATCCCAAATGTCAGAACAACCATGGACTTTCCTAAGGGGACTGTTTGTCAAAAAACTCTGTGAAATCATCTCGGCAGACCAGAAAAGATGTAATGCTGCCACTACACTTATCCCCTGAAATAACCACAGCAAATGGCAAGTTCATAGCTCTCACAGTAACACCTGGGAGTATCCAACAATGAGGATCATGGGATTTCATAGGCTTCTTGGAAGCAGGTTCAACCACCCTCTCACTCTTAGTAAGATATTAGCCCCTCATACCCTCTGATTAATTTTCCTAATAAGTGGGAAAAAAAACAACTCCAAATGTACACATCTCACTCTAAAGGAATAATTCAGCTCAAAAATCTTCTGTAGAAAAAAATCCCACACTTTTGTTTGGCTTATTTTCTGGGGATACCAAATTCCATCACACAACTATAATCATAATGATAAAACTATGACATGTTTTCCTGCAAATGCCCTTCCCTCTTTGGAATTCCAAAGCACTCAGATGAAAAGGACACAGAAATTCAGAGTGGTAAGTAGATTCTGGCAGCCTTTTCAGAAACCCTTCAGAGAGGAAGTGGAAAACTTACTACCTTTGTCCACAGATCCCTTCTTCCAGTACCTGACTCAAGGTTGGGGGTTGCACTTCCTTACCTGATCTCCATTACCTGGTGTTCTGGGGTGGGGGGGGGGAAATGGGCAGGATTCATACTGAAAGAGTCTACAGAGAAAATCAATACAAATAAAATGGAAACTGCATGCCCCAAAGGGCTGCTTGAAATGAGGGGAATGTAGCATACTGGAAGTTTTGTGCAGGAGAGGGAGCCCAGAGAGAAGAGGTGCCATAAAGACTAATGTAGGGACAATAGTTGGGTACTTAACAGACTGAGTGAGAAATTCCTGCTAGTACCATTGGGAAAAACAACCAAAGACCATAGTAATGGTACCATACTTTGCTTTGGTCTATGTACTTGAACCTCCATAAATGACAAAAGAACAAATCAGGAGCAGAGAAATTGTTTAATATATTATTCTCACCAGAACTTCTGGCATGGGATGATACACAGTAGTCATTCTGTCTATATGGCTACATGGGCAGATGGAGATAGCACTAGTATAACTCCCCACACATAATTTATTTAGCCATTCTCTTGTCAGATATTTAGGTTGTTCTCAATTATACTACAGTGAACACATTTGCACCACCACATCTTGGAGTAATTCCTTAGGTAGATTCTCAACATGAGCTCAGGATTTTAGGATAATATGGTTAAAGTTCTCCACATTTATTAACAAAGTACATTTTATGAAGGTGGGATGATATGATTAATATTCCACCTAAGCGGTCTCACCTACTGAACCAGTACTGAGAAGGGTCATAAGAAAAATTTTACTGTCGATTCATCAACAATGGCATTTAATAGTTTCAGTTGAAATTAAAAAATCATTAGCAGTTCTGTTTAATTTTCCTGTTTATAGAATATTTAAGTAGTGTGTATGTCCTTTGCCCAGTTTTTATTGGTATATTGGTGTTCTTTCTTTTTGATTTGTGATCCATGCTATAGTAATAACTTTTGTTCCAAATTTGCTGCATGTACTTTTCCTAAGTTTGCTCTCTGCCTTTCCAATTGTCTAGAGTGTTGTGGAAGATACTGCTCTTTTCCACTTAAACTTTATTCTTTCTTTCCCGTTTGATGACCTAGTTAGGGGTTATTGTTCCAATACTCTGCGGGTGACTGATTCTTTCCCACTGGAATGTGAGCACTGGCGCTCAAGCAGGATGGTTAGACAGAAGGGATATTTCCTTCAAGGTTTTACTTACCTTACCAGCTAGAAACCCAAATGTGGCACAAGCACTGCTTTAGTCACTTGGGCAACAGTATTTGCTAGAAAATGGTGGAACAAAGAATGGAAAGGAACCTGTGTGAACTTGTAGTGCAACCTTGTGCTGTCAGGCAAGAGTACAAAAAAATCTGTTGTTTTTTAAGCCATCATGTTACTGACATTTTGTTACCACTATCTACTATTATTCTAATGTCTTTTGTCAGAGGGATGTCCATTTTTTGAAACTAATAAATTATTTTGAGGACTTCTCCCATTGCTTTTATGTAAAAAATGTTTTGTAATCTCAGACTTTTAAAATACTTGTAATTTTCCTGGCCTTTTATGATAGCATTTAAAAATGCAGTTCTTTAATTCATTTGGAATTATTTTTAGTGTGACATCATCTGAAGTTGAACATACCTTTTCAAAAACATATTCAATTGGTTCAGCCCCAATTATTAATGTATAGTTCCTTCTCATTTTATGATTATAGATTATAGTTTTGACTCTATTTCATTAACAGAACTTTTCCATTATTATGAAGTATTATAATGTCTTGATTACTATAACTTTGTAGTAGAACAAGGGAGCAGATCTTTCCTCTTGAGCTACTTTTTTTCCAAAGTTTACTCTTTGCTATTTTTTGGCATATTTTCTTATATATATTTAGAATCCTTTATCAAGTCCTTACCCTTACTACTGCACAAAAATCCCACTACAATTTTGATTATTTTTGTATCTAAAGTTTCACAATAATTTATCAGTCATTAATATTTTTAGCAATGATGAATTTTCTTATACAATAAGATAATGAAATTGCATTTATTTCTTATTAATAAATAGAGCTAGGTATCTTTAGTTGTCAACATAAACAAATATTTTAACTAAAATGTCAAATACTATTTTTAGCAGAATTTTTTGTAATTTCCTAAATAATTGTTTTGATATATTAGAAATTTTTTCTTACTCTATATATGGTCTCTTTTTCATCTGTTACTCTGCATACCTTTCCTCTGTGTTTTGATAGAACTCAAGTGAATTCTTTACAATTACTATCTTGATTTTGTTCAGTAATGATTCTGCTCTTTCTACTTCTAACACAGATGTTAATTATTCTATTTAATTTAGTTTACTTATAATCTTTATTTATCCTAGCGAGATCTTTTTTTAATCTTCATTTGTTAGGGTTAAAATCTAGCTTTCTCAATTTTCCTTTATTGATAGCAGTGTTTTTGCTTTTTTTTATAGAAACTTTTTATTTTAAGATGATTATATAGAATTTTACTGGTGTAGCTTATAAAACTCTAAACACTTGGAATCAAGGACTTCCAAATTAGAAGAAATCTACATTATGAACATGTGGTTTAGTTATTAAGTCTAACAAGATTTTTTTTCTCAGCTATGTTTATTTTTGTGACTGTCTAATAGTAATAGTAATTTATTTTATCTTTCCTTTCTGCTAGGCTATATTTCATTCTGACAAGTACGCCATAAGATACATAGAGAAAAAATTGGGCAAAACTCTCTAAGACTTACTCTTCAGAAATCCCTTTCAGGACACATGTACAGATGGTAAAAAATGAAGGAAAACAAAAATAGCTAGGACTAGATCAAACTAAAAAGCTCTGTACAGCAGAAGACACAGTAACCAAAACAAAAAGAAACCCAACCAAATGGGAAAAAAATTTTTGCCCTCCATACAAGGGATAAGGGTCCAATAACAAAGACCCACAAAGAACTGTGGTTCTTTGTGCAAAGAAAAGTGCTGGTGTGGATGTGGAGAGAGAGGAACACTCTTACATTGCTGGTGGGAATGTAAAGTGGCCCAGCCACTATGGAAAGCTTTGTGGAGGACCCTCAAAATACTGAAAATGGAACTGCCATTCGATCCAGCAATCCCACTTCTAGGACTCTACCCAAAGAACGCCAAAATACTAATTCAAAAAGACACCTGTACTCAGATGTTTATCGCAGCACTATTCACAGTAGCCTGGATATGGAAACAACCCAAATGCCCCTAAACTGATGAAAGGTTGAAACAATGTGATTGTGATACACACACACACACACACACACAGAGGAATATTATTCTGCTATCAAAACTGACAAATATGAAGCATTTGTAATTACATGGATGGACCTAGAGGGAATCATATCAGCAGAAATAAGTCAAAAAGAAAAAGGCAGAAACCATATATCTCACCTATAGATAAGATATATGAATAACAAACAAAAAGCCAATCAAAAGTCAAAATAAGCTAGCAATATAACTGGGGAAAGTAACTAGGAAGGGGGTGGCGGAGGGGAATCAGGGAAGGGAGGAGCACAAGAAGACCAAGATAAGGTGAAGGGACAACCCTGAGGAATGCAATGCTGTAATATATTTACATATACATATATGTACATATATGTATATGTAAACAATGAAATGAGTAATAAAAGAAAATAAAGAGAGCATTTACAAGAACATGCATGTGGAGCCTAGAACATTCACAAGAAATGGCACCAAGCTCTAGAGCTAGTGAGCCTCAGGTCTGACTTAACAAAGGGAGGAGCAATGCCTAGAACCCAAGAAGGAAAGTTGTTTGGAGGCTGTCTATACACTGAAGCTGCTTCTTTGGTTGGGATGCATTCCTGGATAGCAGAAAGCAGGTCTGAGGAATGATAACCTGCTCACTTTTATCCATGCACCTCCTACTGGGATTTCCCATGGGCTAAACTCAACTGGAAGTCAAAGACAAGGAGATCCCCAAACCAGGTCACAATGGCCAATTCTTGGGACCTAGACCAGAGTGGCAAATGATAGATCTGTAAGGGCAGGCAAAAGATAAGTACATCAATCAAAGAGTCCTTATCTTTTCACCTCACTCAAATATTGTTCTCCATTCACTAGTGAACATTCACTTTGGGGTGTGTTCTGGATAGAAACTGTTCAAGGTCAAGGGTGTATTTTCTGAGGAAGAGAAGGAAAAACTTGTCTAGAATACTGATTCACAGGAGGTAGCTAAATAAAAAAAAAATATCATTGGGGGTTGTAGAAGAGATGGGTAGATCAAAAATGTCTGTAACTATTCTCTGGGCAGGCTTAGAAAGCTTTTGCAATTTGTCATAAAGATTTATAGTACAAATAAAAATTTAAATCTTCTCTCATGCATCTCAGTCATTTATGGAGGTTTAAGTACATAGACCAAAGAGAGAAATAGGTTATTTGTTTTCAGAGAGCATCATGTCTATACAATATGCCACCAGGAAGAATTGGCAGAAAACATACTCTATCTTCTTTAAGATTCAGGAATTTTAGGAAAGTACAGGTCTCTGCCTCTGTTTGTTCAGAAGTGGTGGGACCTGTATCAGAATCAAAACCTGCATTCTCCCAGATGTTTCATCCTTCCACAATTAGATTTTTGAGACAGGGGACTCATTAAGTGACTTGGGACTCATTTTATAAGCTCAGTTACTCAGGCAGAAGCATGCAGTGTTAGGAGAAGGGGGAGAGTATCTTAATTCTAGTCTTCTTTCAGCAAACTTCTCTGGGTATCTCTGAATTCTGAGGATTATGGGTTCCCAACTGATAAGGGTGTTTTGTTACCTATTTGGTTTCTTGTGCCCATTTCCTATGGTTAGAATATGCAGGTAATAGCACCCTAAATTTTCTACCCTAAAGGATATCTATAAGTGGTATAATATCCATTTTGCTTGAAAAGTATGTTTATTTTTAAAGGATGTTAATTATAAAATGTTAATTATATAATCGCTGATGGAAAGGGAAGTCACTGAAACTTTGATTTCAACAATATAACAAGTCAAAAAGATCTTTCCAGGAAAAGGCATATAAAAATGCTGGGTAATCTTTATAAATAGTTTCAAGTTATAACTAGATTCAGAAGAAAATAAGTGAAATTCCCCTAGGTCAGAGAGATAAGCACCCCAGGAAACAAGAGCAGCAGCTTTAATGGACTATTTGTGGGTTTCAGAATAAAAAATACAGGTCACATAAAATGAATCAGAACAAGAAAGACAAATATTGGTAGATTTCATGCACATTCAGAATATAAAGAAAAAAAATAAAGGAGAAAATATCACAAAATCATTTATACAAAGAAAACCATGTGATAGTCTATTTGGTCAATAATGTTTTCATTAAAAGAAATTTCTTAAGCAATATCTAAAAACAAATACTCGTAGAGGAGAAATAATTAGTAAATGACATATATGTTTATATAATTTCTTTTTAATTTCAACATACAAAGCATTATAATTTATAAATTCATATTATGCTGACAATAATCTGAGAGAATTTTTAAAATTTAAAAATGGAGACTGAAACCTTTTTTTGGTCTCCCACAAATGCAATCACATGTAATGAATAAATACAGTAAAGTCCATGAAATATTTCTTTAATTTGAACACATTTATACAAAATACCTACTCTTTCTTTTAAAATCTTTCTTTAAAAATCTTTTTCTAGCTTAAAGTAGTTAAGTAGTCACTTTTACACAAGTGACTTTGAAATCCTTAAATTCTGATTTGGGGAAAATGGACTAGGTGTATCAGTTTTAGGTAAATATCGATCATCTACCAAGTGCTACATGTTGCTTGGTCATTCATGTGATATAAATTATATGTTATAATATGCTATAATTTCATTAGCCCTTTGAGAAAATATTCCAAAGTGATTTTTTTATGTGTAACATAATGGATAAAAGAATTTTCGTATATTAGATATAATAAGTTGTTATAAATAGATATTTGTTTATATAGCTATATGTTTCTTTTCTCATCATTAACCAGCTGTCTCAGCATTTTTGTGGCACATTCTCACAGAAATTTCCCCTACATCAAAATGAGTATAGATGCAATTACCCCACAATCATGCTCTACCACCATGAAAAAATGCTCATCATCACTTATTATCCTGAAAATGCAGATCAAAATGAGGAGATACCACCTCTTACCAGTGAGAATAACCCACATCAAAAGACCAGGAACACAAATGTTGCTTGGTAACCCTTGTGAACTACTCCAACTCCCAGGGAAAATAGTGAAGAGATTTCTCAAAAAACTAAAAATGGAGTTACCATGTGATCCAGCAATTCTACTCCTAGGCCTCTACCCAAAGAGTATAAAGACACTAATTCAAAAGTTTAAGTGTATGTCTGTGTTTGTTGCAGCGCTATTTACACTAACCAATTGTAGAAGTAGCCTTTATATTTAACAATGGATAATTGGATAAAGAAGGTGTGCTATATAAACTCAACTGAATGCTGCTAGTTTGTTTTTTAAAAATGGTGAAATCTTGCCATTGATGACAATATAGAGTGAAAGGAAGGGATCATGCTAAGCAAAACACATCAGATAGAGAAAGAGAAATGATTTCTCTCATATGTGGAATAATAAAGAAACAAAACAAAGAGAAATACAAAAGCAAGCAGAAACAAACCCTTGAAATATGACTACAGAACTAGTACCAGAGGAAAAGGAGGAGGAAAAGGTGACAGAAGGGACTCAAATGAACTGTAGTGGATTATGGATACTTTGCTGGCGATTGTTGTGTGGTGATATACATGTGAAGAGACATGAACCTATACCCCTAAGTCATATAGAGTGTGATATGCTAACCACACTCTAAATTAAAAT
>PVHY01023345.1:0-21111 GCA_004024945.1 Uropsilus gracilis
AAAATAATTGAACTGAATTGCAGCAATTTAAAAACTAATCTTAATTTCTCTGGAAGGACATACAAGAATTGGGTAATAGTTTTGTTTTGTTTTGAGACTAGGTCTTGCTATTTTTGCCTGTGGAACCGTGGAACCGCAGGTTCTTGTTGCCCGGGGTACCACAGACTCAAGCAATCCCCAGCCTCAGCTTCCCAGGTAGCTGGGATTACAGGCGCACACCACCACGCCCAGCTATTTTTTTTGGAACTAGGTCTCGCTACGGGCCCCAGGCGGGACTCGAACCGCGATCCCTAGCCCCGGCCGCTTCATAGGCTGAAGCTTACAAGCACAAGCCACCGTGCCCATCCCAGTTCTTTCTTCTGATTGTAGTATAAATGCTGCTGAAGTAAGCACAGAGCTTCCTTCCGTTTAAGGGAATTTTATGGATGTGGAACAAGACTTACTTTTCACATTCTACCATTTTGTACCTTTGAATTTTATATGACTATATGTGATTATACTACTTGTTCAAAAGAACAACCAAATAAAAAAAATTATCTTGGATGAGGGTTAGTAGCAGGTCATAGTCCATTGGAATGTGGGTATCTATACAACAGCAGCGATACATAGCGAGGCTGTTCCAAACCTCACAAGGTAATAGGGTTTAAGTAAGTCATTACATGCAAACTGCATAGAAGAATACTATAATTAACACTGGGTAGCATTAAATAATATTATTTTACCCTCTAATAAAAATTTGTTAAAATGTTCTTAAAATCACATAGTTGATTTCTTCCTAAAATTTATTTCCTTTTTTGGTCTAGCTTACTGAGATATAATTGATATCTAAAATTGTGTAACGTTAAAATTATAAATGTAGTCATTTTATACATAGTGATACACTTTTATCCAATGGCAATACATTCCAAGACTCCAAGGGGTGCATGAAGCCAAGGATAGTATTGACCCTAGATATGTCTTTCTACACATATTACTAATAAAGTTTAATTTACAAATTAGGCACAATAAGAGATTAACAGTGACTAAAATTAAGTAGAATTATAACAATATATTGTAGTAAAAATTATCTGAATTGGTCTCTCAAAATTATATTTTCAGACTGCAGCTGTGTGAACAATGAAATTATGAAAGGAGAAACTCAAGAGAGGGGAGATTTACTGCATATATATTGCAAAATGATCATCACAAAAAGGTTAGTTAACATATCGGTCACTTCCCATAATTATTTTTTCCCCTCATAATTCTTTATCATATAGTTGATCTCTAAAATCACTTCTTAAATAACCGGTCCAAGACTTAAAACTGATTACACACAAACACACCCCGCACTCCACAATATTTCTAGTCTTTACAATTGACTAGAAGTTTTAAGAAGATTGGTATAATGCAAATAAAAATTCAATACTTCTTACCAATGAGAAATTCAAGAAGAAAATCTGAGATGGCAAACACACTGTTAGATTCACACATCTTCAAATCTTTACAATTTTATCTTCCACTTCTACATTATTACTTTTATTAAGTTATTGAAAGATAAATTATATGCTCTCTTTGTTAACAGCTAAAAACATTTTTTCCTTCTCATTTAAAAAAATTACCTGTAAAAACAAGCCATAACATTGTAATCCTACACAATGCATTGGAGCTGCACAGCCATTGAATTTAAAACAGGAAACCTATAAAGAGAATATCTGTTAATTCCTCCTTTTCAGTGGAACTGTACAATGGTTTGACAACCAAACTTAATGGAAATACACAAGAATTCTTTTCAGTATTCAGTGAAAATAACTAAAAAGTTAAATAACTGATAAGCATTGCGCTCTGTTAGGCAAGGATAAGGAAAGAAGTATAAAAGTCTCTGCCTAAGAACCTAACACTTTATTTCATATAATAAAATATACACACGGGCAATTATTTTGATAATTCAGGTGAGGTATATATTTATAAATGCTGAGATGACCAAATAAATACTATATCAAACATATATATGAAAGAAAGAAAACAATGTCTTGAAGTAGAATTCAGGTACAACAAGTGGAAAGGGTTGATGAGAGAAACAATAAGGACAAAATAGTATAGAAGTAGGAATAAAAGAGGATTATTTGAGAAGAAACATACCACTAGCTCAATTAGTAGGAAGTAAATTTCCATTATCAGAGAGAACTCTATGTAACAACTATGGACCTGGACCTTACTTACTGAAATTGAGTTGCCACCTAAGGATTTTAAACAAGCACATTGACTTGGTGAAAGTAATGTTTTAGAAAGAGAAGCCTGATTTAGAACAAAACATGTATTAGATAGTAAAAAATGGATGGGAAGCTGCTGCAATAATTAAGGCCTGAACTCAGTGCAAATACTGACATGGAAAAAAACCCAGTGCATCAGAAACAGTGTTCTATAGAGAGTAGAACTGAACAATCAACAGTAGATGTATGTTGGGTTTGCATAGTAAATCTCAGTCTTATTTGGGGGTTATACCCAAACACATTCATATACATTTTCTTTCTTTTTTAATTATTTTTAATATTATTCATTTATTTTTAATTTTTTTTTAAGAGACTAGGTCTCTTAAAAATTGACCAGGGTTGCCAGGCATGGTGGCTCATGCCTGTAAACTTCAGCCTAGGAAGCAGCCGGGGCTAGGGATTGCGGTTCGAGTCCTGCCTGGGGCCCGTAGCAAGACCTAGTTCCAAAAAAATAGCTAGGCGTGGTGGTGTGAGCCTGTAATCCCAGCTACCTGGGAAGCTGAGGCTGGGGATTGCTTGAGTCTGTGGTACCCCGGGCAACGAGAGCCCGCGGTTCAATGGGCAAAAATAGTGAGACCTAATCTCAAAAAAAAAAAAATTGACCAGGGTTGTCTCAAACCCATGGACTCAAGTGATTCCTCAATCTCAGCCTCCCAGGTAACTGGGATTACAGGCACATGACACCACGCCCAGCACATTCATATACATTTTCAAGTCATACATTATCATAAAAGATATATTAAACAGATATATTAAACACATTTCCTCTATTTTGTATATCTAAACAGGTTTTAACATTCAGATATTATTTCATTTTAATAAAATATGTAATTAAAAAAATACTAAGTCACCATTTTAAAACATTCTCAGGACGTCCATGTAAGGTAAAAATACTTTTTTATATGTTGATAAACCTAATAAACTTGAATTATATATAAGTTAAACATAAAAACTGTTTTATTATAAGGATGCACTACCTTTTGGTGTTTTATTATTTATTTATTTATTTATTTTTGAGACCAAGTCTCGCTATTTTTGCCTGTGAGACTGCAGGCTCACATTGCCTGGGGTACCACAGACTCAAGTGATCCCCAGCCTCAGCTTCCCAGATATCTGGGATTACAGGTGTGTGCCACCATGCCCAGTTATTTTGGGACTAGGTCTTCCTTAGTGCCCCCAGTGGGACTCAAACCACCATCCCTGGCCCCAGCCATGGCTTCCTAGGCTGCCACCTACAGACATGCGCCACCATGCCCAGCCATTTTTGGTGTTTTATAATCTGAGTACTATAAAGTAGTAGATAATTATCAATCGTTTTTTAGTACTAATTCATGAAATTCTACTAAAGATAGATTTAAAATAAGCATAAGACATTATTAACAGAGTATCTACTAGAAATCAAGATTGTGAATTAATTCAGAAATATGATCTTACTTCTGCAAGTATCTTGTGAATGTACTTTAGTCTTTCCTTTGTGGGTAGCAGCAACGTACATCTTTTAAATAGTAGACCTGTAAGTAAACAGACACTTAAAAAAATGCTGACAAGGCAATACATTTAAAAATGTCTTAAAAAGCAGCATAATGCTTCGTGAAAGTCAAGTATGGTAAATTATAGTAGACTGTGAGCTAATGGTTTTTAAGAGGAAGTTGGGGAGAAAGGGTACAAAACACTTTGAGATATGATGTATATCAAGTGATTCCGGGGTTTACATACCAGGCATTGATATAAATCCCACAAAAACGATGAAACTGATATTATAGGGCAGTATTTAGACTTAATAAATATTTAGATTTAATAAGATACAGTAACAAGATTATATATATTAGGGAAACTTTAGTCTTTATACAATAAAGGACTCCAATAGCTCTTGAAATTAACCTTGTATCCACAAAGGAAAAATGTTTTAAAAGTGTTAATGTAGAAAACTGAATGGGAAAAGATTTTGTATTCTTTTCTCCAAATACGAAAATTTTAATTCATTATTACTTAAATTTCAGAGGATAGAAGTCATTTTTGCTCATAGACAGTATCCAGTTTGGATGAAAAATTTATCTCTTCAAAATTTCCTTTTATGGAGCATGCATGTGAAGAATGTATAGAATTTGTGTTCAGAGATTTTAAAAGAAAAAAGAAACTTAATTTCCCAGTGAGATCTGTAACTTGAATTGCAGTGACAGGAAGTCTATGACTTGTCCTCTCTAACTTGAAGTGTTCTGATTTCCTAAAATGGCAACGCAATGTTAACATTCCTATATGGGCAAATGTATTCAAACTAGAAATAAGACATATGGTGGGAAAACATATACCTTAACAGCATGATTTTCTTCAGTTTTTATCTTCTCTACATTTACTTTTTAACATAACTATTTTATGTAATTCTTTAGGCTGTCTGGGAATCAAATTTATTTTTAGAAGTTGCTATATTTGAGTAACACATGACCAGAATTGAGTTTTAAACATAAATCTTATTTTTGCACAGTTTCAGTGTTTGGTTTTTAGGCTGAGTTATTTTCATGTTTTGGCATCCAGTCCATGACGTATTATAACTCAGATAATTTTAAGTAATAATTTAATGTTGGTTGCTTTTTCTAATGGAAAAACTCCTATTTTTAAGTATTGCAATTCACCATAAAACCCAACACAGGCTCACTTATTTTTTTAACACAGGTGTTCTGCAATACCCTTTAGAAACAAACTTATTTAACTTCTTCACACTAAAATAGAGTCAGATGTAATATTCTTTCCACATGGGCCATCTGCTCTGTTAGTATAAAGAAGGAAATTAAAATTTACAATCTTCAGAGCTCAAGAATCTGAAAATGTTATTTTAGTGTCTGAAAACAAGAATATATCAGATAGGATTGGCAACATAAAATGATAGGCACATTCAAACATTTCTTTAATGAATCAGTCACAAACCAGGTATTTACATCAAAATTAAATGAAAGGGTGAAAACATTACATGAACAAAACCATTTTAATAGATAACTATTATGATTGATCTACATTTGTATTTTAATCAAGTTTTAGTCATACAATTGTCTCAGTAAGTTTTTGTTTAAGCAGTTGAACCTCTGTCAGGGAGGGAAAATTCTTCTGAAAACCAAAGAATAAACTCTATTCCAAATACTACTTCCATTGTAACTCATGATTTTAAAAAGGATATCTACAATAACAAGTGTCAAAAAATCATTGCTCTATTTCATTACAGACTTTATTAGTCATAAGTACTGAATCATAACATTGTAATCAGGTTATATACCTTTCATTTATTTTATTAAAATACATGTCAAATATACTTTGATGTATTACATAGCTTTATGGTCTTATTTGATTACCTTAAACATCCTTGGGCTACTAAAAAGTAATATTCACTTAACTTACTGCTATGCCTTTCTTCAAATTTCAATATCACTTTCATATTTGGTTTCATTGCAATGCTTTGGCTAATTCTAAGGTGATTTCATAATCAAGCTATCACTAGGTAAGTCAAAATTAGAATTTTATTCAGCATTTTAATAGAGAATGAAATCAAGTGATTGCAAATCAAGGGAAAAAAGATAAAAAATTTCCTTTGACAAAGTTAATTTAATCATCATATGATGATTTGTTTGTAAATATAAAGTGATTTTTTTTTCCTAGAAAGGGAAACCAATGCTTCTGATAAGAGAATAAGTAATCTTCTACAATAATGGATTTAAAATTTTCTATTTTGAGCTGAGCACGGTGGCTCGTGCCTGGAAGCTTCAGCCTATGAAGCGGCCAGGGCTAGGAATCACGGTTTGAGTCCCGGTTGGGGCCCGTAGGGAGACCTAGTTCCAAAAAAAATAGCTGGGCGCGGTGGCGCGTGCCTGTAATCCCAGCTACCTGCGAAGCTGAGGCTGAGGATTGCTTGAGTCTGTGGTACCCCGGGCAACAAGAGCCTGGGGTTCCACGGGCAAGACCTAGTCTCAAAAAAAATTTTTTTTTCTATTTTGAGGACTAGATTATGATTGAAAGGGAAAAAAGATATAAAGATAAAACTTTTAGTACTAAAGAAAGTAAAGTATCAGTTTCCTAAACTGGTAAGTCAACTAGACATTAAGTATAGGTGATGCTATTTCTCCAGACTGGCACCTGACATTAAGATGAAAGAAATTCATCTTGAAAAGTAAGTGTAAAGAACTATTGTCCTCATGCCAAAGAATAAAAGCATCAGAGGAATAGGCAGATTTTGGGGAAATATCCCATTTCCTGCAGGCCTTACAGAATTGCATAAAAATTCTCTTAATTAAGAAAAAAATCTTTACTTATTACAATTTTCATTACATAAATTACCTAAAGATCTGTAGTGCTCCAGTATAGTGGGTTCTTGTCTCCTGCCAGGTAGCTCAAGGTCATGAAAGTTCTGTAGTAAAAGTCTTTTGCTTCCTGATGAGGATGATATGTAATTAACAATGTGCTGGCTGATGGTCTTGGACACCATGCTTAGTATGCTGATATCCCTCACTACCAAAGGAAATACATACATATATATGTATACATATACACACAATAAATGGTTCAAATGCAAAAATGTCACTATTAATCCAATCTACTAATTTATAAGTTAACTAATAATATTAAATGTGATAAAAATAATAACAAAAGTGGGTAAAAGGGGGAAAATCTTAAAATTGTTTTATATCCAGTGCTCAATGCATTAGAAATATTTTGGGATGTAACAGCCAAATTACATTATTATAGAGACATGCTTTAAAGAATTTGAATATCATACTTTCTCATTGTAACTCTTACTTCACAATGATAAAACTTGAGAAAATGAAAAACTTGAATGCCACTAAGCATTAACCAAGCACTAGCCAAGCCCAAGATGTCAAATTAGTTCTTGAGAAAAATTAAAATATTTAAGTGTCTATGTAGCCTACTCATTATCCCAAACCTCACCTGACAAATATCGTAAAATTATTTGGAATATTTCCAATGGCAAGGACTTAAAATTTCCAAGCGTTGATAAGGGTTGAGAATCTGAGTCAAGGGTGTTGGAAAAGAAGCTTGACCGACGATTACTACGTCTGTATTTCTGGTTGGGAATCAAAGTGAAACTGGTATTTACTCTAGATGCCATCCTTTTTCTTCTCTTATGAATTTATCCTGGTTAGAAAAGCAAACTACAAGAGAAAAGAAAAGAAGTTATAGTGATGAAGAGCTATTTTTTCTAAATGAAGAGGCTGATACTTTGATGTGTAAGAGCTGTATCTCTATATTTACTAAAGTTTTAATATGAGATCCAGTTTATGGAGTCCCACCATTTACTCATCTCAGAATGATATGAAATATTAAAAAAATCTTTGCCTTCTTAGTCAAATATTCTAGATTAATACTTCTGCTAGAAAATAAGATATATTTGGATGAAATATATTCTAAGAAATTTGGAAAATAAAAAAGTAAAAGATTTTAACATAATGTAAAATAACAAACTCAATACCTTCTATACCTATCAATTAATATGTAGCTTTTACGACAATCTTTATAAAAAAAATAAAATTAAAAAAAGTGTGTAGCAATGTTTTTCTATTTTTTTTTTACTAAGTACCAACTTTTTTGTTAGAAAAATAAAAGCAAAGATAAGAAAATTAAGACTTTAAGTTTTGAACTTTTAAAATTTACTAGTTCTAATAAACAAAGAAAGCTGCATTACCATGATCAATTATGTACTACATAATACACAACTAAGCGGTGAAGTGAGTCCTGTAAATTAAGAAGTCTAGAATAAAGGAATAACAATAATAATTGCCTCCTCAATTCTATCTTTGGCTAATAATAGCTAGCGATAGCTGTTGATTTCAAAGACAAAAATTTCCTAAAGGGAACTTTTTGAATGACTTATTGAAATTGATAATTTACTTACTGTAAGCAATAATTTTTTAAATATATATTATGTCTCAGAGTGACTTTGTGTCACTGCTGCTCCAATTCAGAACACATTGTTTTTTAAACATATATACATATATAATATGTACATAAATAAATTCATTAGATATACATGTACATATATATATATGCACAACTACAACTCTGCTAAGGCTCCTTGTTTCTGAAATAACAACTAAGGCATTTCATGAGGAGTTACAATAGATCTTATCAAAACACCAAAATGCAGTTTCTGCTTTTGGCACAAAATTGCTAAGACCATATTCTTACTTATTTATCATTGTTACATTTCAACTAACATGAATTTAAAATACATTTGAAAATATGGCAAAACTATTTAGTATTTATGCATAATGCTAACCTCCTTTAAAACCATACAATACTTTGCTTCAGCAGTCAAGGAACACTTACATGAGCAGATACTTAAAATAGTTAAAATTACACAAGTAACATGTGCATTGTCATAGTTTACAAAAACACAGCAAAACAAAAAGAAAACTGAATTCACTTAAAACCACTTTGGATTATACTCGTCTAGTGTTTTCTATATATATATATATTTTTTTTTAAACCAAAAAAAGGGGTCACTATTCAATGTTAGCTTGTAGTCTCCCTTTTTCCAATTATAATTGTAATTAAAACGGTCATGTCAACAGATATGCTTCTTACAAATATAGTTTTGAATGACTGTAATTCTGCCAAATGAAAGAATCTTAATTTACTTAACCCATGAGGTTATCTTAAACTTCACAGTAGGTATTTTAAAGCATTTTCACCTTTATATTTTCACCAAAATATAAAGCTAGCCTAGGTTTTGGTCTCTTTCTGTGGGGAACCCTGGAAAGCGCGACTTGGGTGGCACCCGTGGCTCCTCAGAGACTCACTGACACCTGGTGGCGGGGGAGGGGGCTTTAGCGTGTCAACCACTGAGTGTACTTTAAAACCTGAGAGGACTAAAAAACAACGGCTCAACCTCCCTTAAAACTCATTAAATCTTACAATTCCTTATTTTCTTCACTCACACCTGAACGTTTTGGGGGCGACAGCACTTTTTCTGAAAATCCCTACGGGATTTCTCACACCCCGG
Organism: Uropsilus gracilis; assembly: GCA_004024945.1. Classification (NCBI taxonomy): domain Eukaryota; kingdom Metazoa; phylum Chordata; class Mammalia; order Eulipotyphla; family Talpidae; genus Uropsilus; species Uropsilus gracilis. The sequence goes on from PVHY01023345.1 coordinate 9,253, forward strand.
TTTCCTCACATTCTTAGAGAATCACAGACCAGAATAGTAATAAAACGTTGTTTCGACACCCCTGCTCCACATCATTCATTTTGGACTAGATGTGAAAGGCTCCGAGATCCCTCTTGGGTGAACTTGTTTTCCCTTTCAGAGAACATTCCAACAGCAATTCACCGGGATTTTGTTTTGCCCTACGAAACGCTTTGAAGAGACACCCCGCATCTCCTCAGATATTAGCCCAAAACCTCTCGAGAAACCAGTGAGACGATAAAAGGGAAACTGGTCAAACCACATTGTGATGCATTTTTTTATCCCCTTCAATCATGAAAAGATGAAACTCTCTCAGGAAAGTACCGGGGGGTGGGGGGAGGGAGAAACCTCTTTTTACCACAGATTTTGATAGTTTTCCGGCTAAAGAATCACAGGAAAATGGGATCTAGTCGATTTGCCCCACCATCCTCAAGATTCTCAAAGTTTAAAAAAAAAAAAAAAATCTTCTCAAGGGCTTCCCGCGGGGAAGAGGGAGGGTCCGTCTCCCGTTGGCTTCAGAGCTGCGTTCCCGCCTCCCAGGCGCCCCCGAGGCTTCAAGAGTATTTTAGAATCCTCCCAGGAGCCCCAGCGGGAAGGAGGCCCCGCCCTGTCCGGGATAGCCCCGCCCCGCCCCCAGGAATAGGACCGCCTCGGCTCCCATAGTGCCCACCTCCTTCATGAATATTTAATATTAGCCCAGGCCGCCCTCTTATGATTAGCTCCTTACCTCATGAATAATTCATGTTAGGTCTTAAACTCTGGATCCAAGCCTAGGCCACCCATTGCTCCGGGCTGAAGACCGGAAAGGGTGGGGATGGTAGAGCCACTGGGAGGGAAGCGAGCAAACCTGGCGGTCCTGCTTATGCTCCAAACCACTTCCTTTCTTTCAGACTTAAGTTTTGAGCCTGTATATATTTTTATTCACCCTTGGCTCCATCCTATTTCCCACCCAAACAGAGTAAGTTTAAAAACTAGGACCATCAGGGGCCTAGAATCAAGATGGCTGAGTGCTTCCAGCTTCTCAAGATGGAGTCCAACACTTATCTTTCTAGCTTGGCCCTCCTATGAAGATTAAGTTCTCCATTTACTCATTTGTTCAGCAGCTATTTACTAAGGCCTGTTGTGGGCCAGTCCTGGAATAGGCTCTAAGGATACATCAGAGAACAAGACATACGTTTCCTGCCTTGTTGGAGTTTATTAGTTTAATGAGAAAGAGACTAAACGCAAAGTAACTACAGATGGAGAGCAGTGTCATGGAGGGGAGAAAAGGCAACAGAAATAAGACTAAAATGGGTGTGAGTGGAAGTGGGATGGGGGCAGCTGGTGAGCAAGATCCTTTAATGTGAAGTTACATTCAGTTTGAGAACCAATGAAGGAGAAAAAGGCAGTTGAAAAACTGGGGGACTTTTGCCTTCCCAGCTACCTCAAACCTCAAATCCCTCTGTCACTTCTTTAGCCCTCTCTGGTTGATATTCCCCCCCCCCCCCCACCTCTTTGCTCATTCGTTTTGTTGCGTTTGATCCAGGCCTGCTTTCTGCAAAGTTTAGTGCTAACTGCAGGTTAAGTACTAGGTACAGTTTCTGCCTTCCAGTGGCTGGTAGTCACAAGCACCCGAACTGGATTAACAGGTACTCAGCTTGTGTGTGTTGGGTGGGGGGTGGGCTGCAGAGGATATAGAGGAAATCTCTATTTTCCATTGTTTGGGTGCTTGTCATTTTGTAACCTAAAGTCTGTTTAAAAAGGAAAAAGTTTAAGGAGACTCAAACGCTAAAAACTTTTCCTTCTTTCCCTCTAGCTGCGTTTCTGGGGAACCTTGGGAACGAATTGTGTTACTTTTTCCAACAGAATTTTCTCTGCCACTTCTGAGTGAACGAAAGTCTTAGGGCAAGTCTCTGCCAGACTTTAGGCTCAGAGGAACTCTTGCTCCTGGAAAAGATACATATTGCCTTTGCCTCCCTGGTGGGACCAAGAAGCCTTTATGGCCTTCACTTCCTCACATTCCTTCTTACATATAATCACAGCACCCTCACCATTCCGGTAGCCAGCTACACTGAAGCATGAGGGGCAGGTGAAAGCATGATAACCTAAAGTATGCTGAAGCACAGTAACCTAAGAAATAGAGCCTAGGGGGTCTAGATAAACAACTCATGACTTACTGACTCAGTTTACTGGTATGCAGCCCAGTTTCTCCTTGAGTCTTCCTCATTCTTTCTTTGCCACATCAGGTCATGTGCTACCACCAGTGATAGTCCACCCAGAACACCAATACATGTAAAGTGTACATAAACCCTTAATTTCCTGTTTGGGGTGCTCAACCTTTGGATATGAATCCATGGAACCAGCACTGGTGTCCTCCTTGCCTGATTGCCTGCTCTCAATACTAGCGTGCTAATTCAAGTGCTGACTCCTTGATGGCCACCTTCTATAATAAATTCCTGTGTGCTAAGACATTCTCATGGTTCAGAGTTTGACTTTCTTGTCCATAAGGCACAGATCTGGATTGATTGTTTACACTGTGAACTTAAAACTGTTCTAAAAATACACACACACACACACACACACACACACACATTGGTATATATTTACATATATAAGCACTTAGCTTTTAATATAGGAAAAAACTAGACTTTCTAGATTCAAAGCAGTCAGATTTAAAAAATTCACATTTGAACAGCAAGGTTCACCTCTGGACCCAACAACTCAGTCTAAGAGAAAAGACATTACCATAGGAAAGAGACTAATGGACTTAGTACAACTAATAAACAACAAAGAGTGGGGTTTGAGAGAATGGAAGGGGAACCAGAGGGAGGAGGGAGGGGGGAAAAAAGAACACAGAGGTTGTAACCTAAAGAACAAATTAAAATAATAATAATAAAAAAAAGAAAAATTCACATTTGTATGTGTATGTCAGTATGTGTATTTGTGTATATGCATATGTATGTGAAATTTGATGAGCATTGTGTTCTATTGAAGCACAATTACATTTTAAAGTTTAAAATCGTTAAAAGATACATTAAGAAAAACATTTTTCAATTCTATTAAATACATCTATCACCTCATGAGTGTAACACCAAAGACATTTGGTAAAGCAAATTCCCAGAGAGTAAATTTGGCAGGACAGGCATTGCAAAATGCTAGACAAGTATAAAAAATACTTTTAATTTGGAAATACTGCTAAAAATTAATTTCCAGATGATCAAAGTTCAGGCTTGCTTCATTTGGAATGTTTTAGAACAGAAACTAGGAAAACACTGAAAGCTGTAGTTCTCATTAATTGAATGAATTTACTAAGTAAACAAAGCACAGATCAACTGACTAGAGAATAAAACTTCATTTCAGACAGAAATATGTACTGTAATTTTTCCAGCAGGTGGCAGAAGAGAGCTGCAAACAATTTAATGTTTTTCTTGAATTAGGCAAGGAAATCCCAGAGACAAGTAAAAAGCACATTAGCTGTTACAGAACACTCTAGGCTTACTGATGAGAAGATGGAGCCCCAAAGGTGATCAGATCTCCCTAAGCATGACTCTTCACTAACATCAGTTCCTTGAAATATATCAGACCATAAATTTCACTTAAAATGATATATTTAATGAAGACAAATTTAAACAAGGCAAACAATTTCACATGAAATATTAAATTGTCATTTAAAAGAGCCTTTGGAGTATTTCCAGAACTTTCCCTTTTTTGAATAACATCTTAAAGAGACTTTCTGATAGTTTTTTGATGGCAGGTGCATTCCAAGGGAAAAGTATAGATTTGGGAAGTAAATCTGAATTTGATTACTCATCCATCTGACACCTGCTCTCTTACCACTCAGACTTTGTGTTCACTTGTAAAAAGGAGTGATAATGTGTACCCTATAAAGTTGTTTCGAGGCTTAAATGAGATCACATTTGTAATGCACTTGACTTGAACATAGCAGATGGTATGTTTTCCCTTCCAGAAGATTCCAGGACACAGTGGTAAAGAGACTGGGTACCTCCATATAAGTATGCCCAGACTTTTGCATGGCACACTCATTCTGAAAAAGTATTTATTTATATCTAAAATTAAAGTTTGACTGGGTAGCCTGTAATTTTCTTCCATAAATCTGACAATCCTAATTTTCAGAGTTTCTTAATTTATTACACAACAAAGGAACACCAAAACAATGAATACTTACATTAAGTAAGTTAAAATGCAGACCCAGGGTATACCTAACAATGGTATTGCCCTCATCAAACAATGATAGCACTTACAACAAATATAACTCACAGGGCAGTGGAACAGACAGTGGAACAGCTGCAAAACAAGCATCTTAATTTATATTTTGCAAGAGTGTGTGTGACTGAATTGTAATCTTTTTGGGGGGACAGGTCTAAACAAAATTTAAGGTCCTTAGGACTCATGATAAACTCTAGTCACTCTGATATTATAGTAGAGATACTTGGTACATTACCCTAGAAAAAAAGTTTCTTTTGTCAAAAACCAAGATCTTTTTTTTTTTGAGACTTGGTCTCTCTATTTTTGTCTGGGGAACCGCAGGCTCATGTTGCCCCGGGGCGGGTACCACAGACTCAAGCAATCCCCAGCCTCAGCTTCCCAGGTAGCTGAGATTACTGGTGCATGCCACCACACCCAACTACTTTTTGGGACTAGGTCTCGCTATGTTGCCCAGGAGGGTCTCGAATCCGCGGACTCAAGTGGTTCCCAGTCCCAGCCATGCCCCATAGGCTTGTACTTAAAGGCACGCGCCACTGTGCCTGATGAAAAAAACTGAGATCTTTTATAAGGTTATATTTATGTATCATTCCCTTGTTGAGGTTGGGAAAAAGGCAGAGGAAATGAATGGGCTGAATGCAGCCAAAGGACATAGTGGCCCAATTTCTACCCTGTGAGGTACTGGAGGAACCACAGAGAAACCTTAATATACTCTGAAGGAGGGCACTTTCTCTTTTAATCACTTGCATAAAGGTGAGTTACAATTTGTTATGCATTAAAGCTGTTGACTTTTTTCTATCACTGTGGACACCCAATGACACTACAAAGTAGTAAGTAGTAGCCTGGTCAAGTCTGATGAAGTAACTGGCTTGACACCAAGTCAGGTTCACTAATAAAGACAAAACATAAAATATCTAGTATAATTTTATAGTTACATAGCAGTTTGAGAAGAATATATACGTATTTTCAAACAAATATATAGGGTAATATATAGCTATAAATATATAAATAACTGTATATAACTAGTGTTTTAAATTGCATTTATTAAAATGTTGACTAGATGAAGAATAGTATTCTCAAAATACATGTAAGGAATAAAGATCCATGATGTAATGGACTCCTGTAAGTACGTGCCATCTAGTTTCTGCCTTCAGTGTTCTACAATTTTATTAGGAGGTGTGAAGATGTGAATTTCCTTTTATGTCTACTAGGAATTCACTGAGATTCTTGAATCTGATTATCCTTTTACTTTCCATGTCTTTGTTTCACTGTGCTTAGGTCTGAATCCTTTTTTCATATATCTTCTAGCTCTTGAATTCTCTTTTCATTGTGTCTAATCTGCTATTAAATCTGCTCACTCTATTTTAAACATTAATTATTAACATCCTTCATTTTCCAGAATTAATTTTTTCATTGCATGATTTTCAACTTCTTAGTATTTACTCATTCTTTTACTCTCTAAAAGCTATAAAATAGTTATTTTGTATCATGTTTCTGATATTTCCTATATCCAAAATCCCTGCAAATATTGATTCCACAGTTGGCATTTCTGCTTTTACTCAAAGTGCCTAGGTTCCTTAGGTTTTGTAGTTTTTGACTGAGCTTATATTTTAAAAATCATTATCTGTGGGAACTTGCGGGGAGGGACTGAGAGAAAAGTGGGTTCATTGAGAGAGGATTTACATTTGCTTTTTCCCATACTTTGGTCAGGCACTCAGGACTATTTTAAATTCATCCTTGGAGTTTTTGCATTCCATCTAAATGACTCTGGGGTGCAGGCATGGGTTAGGGCTAGCTTTTGGTCACATACTTACAGGAGTTTCATTTTCCTTTGGCTTCAAGAATAAAGATAGTGCATTTTGGTTGCGGACCCTCCAGGTGGAGGGATTAGAATTATTTCAGGATTAGCTTATTTGAAGGAACTGCCTCCCCTGACCAGGAGAGTAGTAGAATCTCTGTCTGATGCAGACTCTGGTCTCTGTCTCCTGTTCCTGGAGCTCTTGCAGGGTTCTGACGGCTGAGAACTCACTGGAAATTGCTCCAGTTATCACTCTAGGTTCCGAGTGAATTCAGCTGAATTTTCCTCACTTTTATTCATGTGTTTAGAAAAAGATATTTTTAGTACTCTATCTAGAATTTTTAGTTATTTTCAGCAGGAATGTCAGCGAGGGTGCCTGGGTCTATTATGCCATTGGAAATAGAATTCTGCGTCACTTATTTTTCAATATCCTCCAAGTTTCTCTAGAAAGTACTCAGGCCTTTAGGAGCATTGCTTCCCAAGGCCTTTTCCATCTCATTGTTATTCTTTTCTCTCAATACCCTGTCCTTTAAGCATGACACATACTCACTGAATGTTAGCATGTGAAACTGATAGCTTTGGCTGATGAAGAGTTATATAATGTTAAGCAGGGGAAAAGATTTCAAGGACAGCTGTGGTCTGAAATGTTCACGTCAATTTGGATTATTTTTGCCTCTTGTTTTCTCTTATGGCTTAAACTTCAATTTTGAAATACTCCTAAATAGCCCTGTTGTTTATTTTCCTCATTAACATTTCTGGTAAACAGAACAGTTTAATGTTTATCAAAGGAACATTTTTTAAGGACAGCATGATCACATTGGATGGTCTCCATTTTCGGCGTGCCTGGTTTTAAAGCACATAATAGAAACATTTGGAACATCTGAGTCTCCACATTTCATCAAATACCATGCTTTATTTTCTGCGAATGCTCTGATTATGGCAGCAGGAGTCCAGAAAACACAGCAAAGAGGAGACAGACTTAACTGACTCTTCTTCCATCTGTCAGCTTGAAAGGGGCTTTCTTTTCCCTTTCCTTCTAGTTCCTGAAACCTTCTCTGACCAGTGTACAGAGAACCACCAACCTCCTCCCCCCACCAGCCCTAAAAAAGCAAACAAAGGGGCACTGCCCTTCTTTCCTCACACCCACTCACCTCAGTGTCTACAAGGACATCATCTTCCCCTTTATTAAATCTCCTGCCTCTCTGGCCTCCACTTCTAACCTCTTCAGGTTTCTCTCTTTCACCTACCCCTTAAATGCCAATGCTGCTTTGGTTGGGTGAAAAGCCATTCTCTATTCTCCCTCCAAACACTCACACTGTGGCTCAACCATGGCCATGCCAACATATGTTGCTGTCTCATAAAGATTTATGTCCACGTCACCCTCCCTTTGAGCTCCAGTTTCCCATATCCCACGACCACTGGGCACCTCCATTTGGATATCCTATGGGCTTCTCAGGCCAATATGTCCTCTCTTTTTATTCCACTCTCCACCTCCAGCATGTTTCTATTTTTTTTTTTTTTTTTTTGAGACTAGGTCTCACTATGTTGCCCGGGGTACCGCAGACTCAAGTGATCCCCAGCCTCAGTCTCCCAGGTAGCTGGGATTACAGGCAACTGCTACGGTGCCTGGCTGCTTTTTCAAGACCAGGTCTTGCTGTGTTGCCTGGGGTAGTCTCAAACCCACAAACTCAAGCGACCCCAAGTCTCTTGCCTCCCAGCACTTGGACAACAGGTGCACGCCAGCATACCCGGAATATTTATATTTTAATTAGAATTTAAGAATCATCCTAGACCCTTCCATTTTCTTATTTCCTTAACTCTTGCTTCCTGTAAGACTGACCAGTTCTTTCCTCATAGATATTTCCTCTCCGTTCCAGAGTCACTGGCTGCTCCAGGCTGACCCTCACCTTTTTTGCAGAGACCACTATATTTGCATCTTAAATGGTCTCCCTGTTTTCCATAACTTTTTCCTCTAATCCAGCTTCCACAGTACTCCAGGGGACTAGGAGTGATTGCTCTGGAAAGCAAACCTGATACAGTTGCCCTTGCTTAAAACCCTTTGCTGGTGTTCTCCCCTAAACTGGGATTCCTCAGGGCACAACGCCATGCTCGTCACCCCCATTTTGGCAATGCCACTCCTGTACCTGGCTGCGCCTACCCTTCGTTCCCATGGATCTGAACTGCTCATAGATCCCAGAGTTCACAGGTCTCTTGCACACCAGCCTCCTTTGTTGGGGAGGATTGTCCCCATGTGCTCACTTCTCTGACAGTTCGTTCCAGTTTATCCTTCCAGACTCAGTTCAGTATCACGTCTTGAAACCTGTTTTCTCCCTGAATTAGTGGCTTCTACTGAACACCTTTATGTCTTGGGCTATATCTTTCAGTGGCGAGGTGGTCACACACACATGGCTTGTTTCCTGCCCAGCAGTTGACACAGTGGCAGAACAGCAGGCCTTCCATCAATGAGTCTTTTCTTGACTTATTGACCCCCAAGTCCATCTGTTTATGGGCATGTCATCTTGTGTGAGTCATTTCTCTTGTGTTTTAGTTGAGAGAAGAATAACATGCCCATCACAAGGATTTAATGAGGTAAAAACCTATTAAAGCGCTTCGTAGACTGATTTCACTGCTTTCCAAAGGTAAGGACTCGTTATTCTATCATTGCTTCTGTGCTGCTTGGATTTACAGGCTTGTTCCAAAATGTGCTCTCTTGATTTCCCTTCCTGCTCTGGTACATTGCTGGGCTCCACCAAATGCCCTCTGTTTCACTCCTCTCTCTCTGCACTGCTTCTTTCTCCTCCGCCCACAAACCTGTTCTTGGCTCACCCATTCTAAAAGCACATCTTCTTCCAGACCTACCACCCCCTCAAGCCATGGTCTTCCTTTCTTCTCCCCCAGATGCCAAAGTCCTTTGTGGAGAGTTCAAACTGGTTGTGCCCAGCACCACAGCCTGGATCCCTCTCAGCCTTGATGGGCCTCCCACCCTCGAGGGCCCTGTGGCCTCTGGTTGCCTGAATGCAACCGGCTCTTTTGAAGACCTTGATCCACTCGCCCTCCAAAGAATCCAGCCTGCCATCCCCTCCCCTGCTTGCGCTCTTCTCCCTGGCTCACTCCAGCCTGCTCCGCCCCCATCCCGATTTTCCTTTTCTCTTTCCAGCAGTTGCTTGTCCTCTTTCCCTAAGTGTTGGCACTCCTCGAGCTCTGCCCTGCTTGGTGATCTCACCCACTCCCACGAGTGCCACTCGAACCTCTCTCTGTGCTTCTAGTGCCACGCCCTAGCTGAACATTAGCTCCAGGTGTGACACTCCTGGCCAGAAGCTGCAGGTCCTGCTGGAATCTGAAATGTCCCAAACAGAAAATACCCTTTTACCACCTTTCCCCAGCAAGCTGCACCTTCTGTTTGTCTATTTCTATTAATGGCCCTATCATGCTCTCCGTCATCCAAGATTCCTCACTCTTGCTTTCCTCCCACATCAGTCCCTTGCCAAGTCCTATAGAGGCCCTCACGGGAATATCTCTGGCTCCCTCACCTAACCATTCCTGCCACCTCCACCAGAAAGGCTGTCCTTACCTCTCCCCTCAACCATCTCCATAGCCTATCACAGGCTATCTCTTTCCTTCTTCTTCCTCTCTCCTTCTCTTTTCCTTTCTTTTAACAAAATATGTATGGAACATCTACTGTGTGCCAGCTTCTGATATTTATTGAGCACCTACTATATCCCAGACACTGGGGAAACAAAACATCAAACATCAGAGCAGGTCCATTCCCCAGGAAGTCTGAAGCCAACAGAGACAGTGGCAGCCATTTCACTGGAGACCCTGAGTCAGCCAGTAGCTAAGTACACCACATACCTGGGCCTGCTAGTCTATCTTCTGGCCTCCATACGCTCCCTCCCTCCCTGTCGGTGTCACTTGCTGTGCCAGATGAACATTCACCAAGCGTGGAGATGATTCCACTCCAAGCTTTCTTCAGCTCTTCAGTGCTGTCTAAATCCTCAAGTTTCTACCAGTTTCCACAGAATACCCAGGCTGCTTCTCGAGATGCTCCACCACAGTTCTCCCTTTCTTATCCTTCTCCCAGCCTGTCCTCCAGTTGAAATTCCCTGAAAGCACTCTGTTCCTGTCTCTGTGCCTTTCTTAGCGTTTTCTCTTCCCTCTCATCACCTCTGCCTGTAAAGGTGCTAACCAGGGGTCTGTTTTCAGCCCCAGCTCCAGCAGCTATGACTTCTCTCTTCAAGGGTATACCAGGTTCCCTGTGTTTTGCAACCATCCCAATCCAAGTAGGTTCATCATTGGTTCTAGCAGCTAAAGAAGAATGTCAGAGCCCTTAGCAGTATCTCCACAGGATATTTATCTATTTATTTATTTTGAGACTAGGTCTTGTTATGTTGCCCAGGGTAGTCCTGATTCCACAGACTCAAGTGATCCCCAGCCTCAGTCTCCCACATACCTGGGATTACAGGTGCCCGAAACCGCACTCAGCTGCTTTTTTGAGACCAGATCTCACTATGTTGCCTGGGGTAGTCTCAAACCCATGAACTCAAGCAATTCCTGTCCTCTTGTCTCCCAGTGCTTGGATTACAGGAGCAAGCCACCACACCCAGCTTCCACAGGATTTTTAATAGTGAATGGGGGAAAACAGCTACCTGAGTCCCTCTGAATCCCCGCCCCCCAAGATGATGCTGCCTCTTTATCCCCTTCCTCCTAGGCCCAGGTTTCCCACTTACCCACGTGCACATTCACTAGGCCAGGCTATACAATCGTGGGGAGGGTACAACACCAGAGGTGCTGATCATAGAGGCTAATGGCAGAAAAACCCTGACTCATTTACCCTCCACCCTGTCAACCTCGCCATGAGCAGGCAACCCAATGAGCAAATCATTCTGCTGGAGATGTAGGCAGCAGTAGCATCCCCCAGGTTTAGCAAACCCCAAGAATCATACCATCACCAGCAACCAGGGTTCTATGGTTAGAGGAGCAGACAGCCCAGACAGTGGGAGGACCCTTGGACTTGGCCAAGAACACAGATGGAACCAAAGTCACCTCCACTTAGTCGCAGCCACCAACGATGTCAGAGAGAGAGAGAGAGAGAGAGAGAGAGCGCTGGAGAGAGGAAGCCAGTGTGTGGCCTCTTAGGTCGCTGTACAAGGCAGGCAGAGCAAGCTCTCTGCCTCTCACATGCCGCCTGTCACTGATACAGCCCTGGTTCTCTCCAGCTGTGTGTCACTGCTGTCGCCTTTCAGCTCCCCTGACATGCTATTTTTACATCTGCTGTGGCAGTTGGTATGTTCTGTCTTGTTGATCCACTTATACTTGTCTTATCCGGTTACTAGACTTCCAAGCACCTCAGTGTGGGGACAGCAGGCCCCGTGACACCAGAGAAGAGATTATTAAATCACTGCAGACTTGAACACTGCGAAGTTTCTTCCACTGGCTATGAAGACAGAAGTATATTCTATTCTTGGTACCCTCCAGAGTGACTTGCAGGGTTGCTTACACACACTCTCTCTCTCTCTCTCTCTCTCTCTCTCTCTCTCACTCACACACACACACACACACACAGAGGTTCCCAAAATATGCTGAATCCATTTCATGGATTCAGTCCTTGCAGAGATTATATTATTTCCTCCCATGATACTCCAGTATAGGATGGAATTCTGAATCAAATAGAAATTCAAGCCACAAGAATAAACTTAAAAAAAATTTAAACCAGGCCGGGCACGGTGGCTCGTGCCTGTAAGCTTCAGCCTATGAAGTGGCCAGGGCTAGGGATCGCAGTTCGAGTCCCGCCTGGGGCCTGTAGCGAGACCTAGTTCCAAAAAAATAGCTGGGCATGGTGG
>PVHY01023346.1:0-21120 GCA_004024945.1 Uropsilus gracilis
GCCCAGGGTACCACAGACTCAAGCAATCCCCAGCCTCAGCTTCCCAGGTAGCTGGGATTACAGGCATGCGCCACCATACCCAGCTATTTTTTGGAACTAGGTCTCACTATACGGGCCCCAGGCGGGGCTCGAACCGCGATCCCTAGCCCCTGCCGCTTCTTAGGCTGAAGCTTACAAGCACGAGCCACCGTGCCCGGCCCCCCGGCCAGTGTTGGTCGAGAAGTTTCTCTGTGAGTTCATACTTCTGTGAGTGTCCTTTGTAGATCATCTCCTCTGCTTCACTTTGCAGTTTTGATGTGGGGCCCATTACCCGCTCCTTGGTCATCCTCCTCTTTCCCCGGGGAGAGCGTGTTGTTCTCCTTGAACATTTCTCCAAAATGAAGTCCCGGGTCTTGATCTGGGGGGGCGCAAAAGTGCGCATGGTGACTTTGTGTCTCTGGGCTGTTTTGTTTTGGTCTTACATGCACTGGTTTGTTTGGTCGTCCCTCTGCTTTATCCAGTACCGGCCAGTGGGCTGGACTCTTGTCTGGTCCCTCACCCATTCCATGTTGAGGTTGGCAACGCACTAATTCTGGTTCCCCTGAGGTTTAGCTGGAGTAAGAAGTAAGAGAGAAATGGAAGGGATGCGCCCCCCCTGCCCACCCCACCCCACGTACTGTGCTTCTCAGCAGGCCTTGGGAATTCTAACCTCTGGCAACCACTGTTCCATTTTTCATCCTTAGAGTTTTGCCTTATCCAAAGTCATACAAATGAAATCATATAATTGGTTTTCTGATTGGCTTCTTTCACTTAGAAAAATCTACTTATTATTCATATTGCTACTTGAGGCAGTTGTTTGTTCCTTTTTATGGCAAAGTAATATTCCATCGTAGGGCATACCTTTCCTTATCCATCTACTGCTAAAAGGTATCTTCATATTTTTCCATTCTTTGATGATTATAAAAATGGTTATAAATTGCATAAAATTGCTTAAACATGAGTTATCATTTCTTTTTAGTAAATACCTGTCATCTGGTTGGTATGTGTTTAAGCTTATAACGAACTGTCAAGTTGTTTTCTAAAGTGACTGTATCATTTTGAATTTCAACTAGGAGTATCTGAGAGTAGTAGTTGCTCTACACTCTCAACAACACTTGATATTGCGAATTTTACTCATTTCCCCCCATTCTAATAAGTGAGTAATGTTGTTTCATGGTGGTTGTAACTTCCATTTCTCTAATGATTAATGATGTTGAGCATTCTTTCATTTGTTTATTGTTCATTTATGTATCTCATTTTTTGCTTGTTAAGATTTTTAACATTAAGCATTTTAACATTTTAAGCATGTTAAGACATGTTAACATTTAAATTGGGTCGTTAATTTTCTTATTGAAGTTTGAGACTTCTTGCTATATTCTGAATTCATGTCCTTTTGTCAAAATGTTTTTTCTTTTTTTGCAAAATTTGCAAATATTTTGCAAATATTTGCAAATATTTTCTCTCAGTTTGTGACTTACCTCCTCTTAACAATATGTTTTACAGAATACAAATTTTAATATTGATAAGGTCAGATTTTATCAAAGTTATCAAAAAATTTTCAGTGTTTTTTTTCTTATAAAATATGTTTTTGGTGTCACATCTGAAAACTTTTTTTTTTTTTTTGACACTAGGTCTCGCTATTTTTTTGCCCGTGGAACCGCAGGCTCTCGTTGCCCAGGGTACCACAGACTCAAGCAATCCCCAGCCTCAGCTTCCCAGGTAGCTGGGATTACAGGCGCGCACCACCACGCCCAGCTATTTTTTTTGGAACTAGGTCTCGCTACGGGCCCCAGGCGGGACTCGAACCGCGATCCCTAGCCCCGGCCGCTTCATAGGCTGAAGCTTATAGGCACGAGCCACTGTGCCCGGCCTAGAGAGGCAGCTTTTTCAGCCCATCCTGAATTCAGCTGAGAGGTTACTTGTAACTCTGCAGAGGTACTGAGCACTTGAAACATGACAAGTCTGAATTGAGATGTGACGTCCATATAAGCCACACACTGAGTTTCAAAGACAGCACAAAACAAAACAAAAATATCTCATGTTAAAAATGCTATTTGGGGGATAAATAGGTGTAGGGTAGGTGAGTTAGGCTTTTTCTTCCATTAACCTGTATAATCAGCAGCTGGTTATTACATCTTACCCATAATTTGTGGTCCAGTGGGTATGCGCATGTGTAAGTAGACACACCTGGGCCTAGGAGAGCAGGGATAAGGGTCATAGAGAGTCAATAGAGCAAGCACACACATGAACATGAGAGAGCATGTGAGAATGCCAGAGAGAGCCCAGAGCAAGAGCATGAAGATTCTTAGGGGACTGGGGGATGGCCTGCTTCCCAGTTCCCCTACCCCCCATGGTCCCTGAACCTGGCCTGCCCCACCTGGTATGTGTGTGTGTGTGTGTGTGTGTTTGTAACTGCTAAAACCAATAAAGAACCTAGCAGATTGGTGAACCTGATGCTTGCATGACAGTAGGCATCAGAAACAGGCAAAGAGAATTGTTTATCCGGCACTTGGCAACGAGAGTGGGATGGTTAAACAATAGTGTTAATTAATTTCATGTTTTTAAAAAAACTTCTCAGGTGACTCCTAAAAGAATTTAAATTACATATGCATTTCACAACATAGTTTTCTTGAACCGCGTTGCTCTAGGCCTTGCAGTAGCAAGGATTGCAGTAGCATCCTAGGATTGCAGTAGCCGCTGCAATCCTAAAGGAAGGTGTGTGTTTGCTCATGTCCAGCAATGAATTAGTAAAGGCTACCACTGTGTTAAACTTCTGTATATACCTGTTAGTAGAAGTCACCTTTCCTATCTATAGGAAATTTCCCTTTAAAAGAGCATTTTAGTAAAGAACATTTTAAATTCCGCAGAGTGTTGCAAAAGCACCCATTTGTCCTGTTAAATAGACTCAGGACCCTGAACCCCCTTGATGGCAGGTGTAGGTGTTTATCATGGCCTCCACCATCAGCAGCACAGTTGAGATGAATTGCAGGACTCATATGGTCTCTCGGAATACTTGTGACATGATGAGGTTGCAGATTATATTTACCGTTTTCCTTTGACTGGGAAGCTAGAGATGGCACTCCTCCAGGCCAGATGTCCTTGGAATCTGCAGTTATGACTTGCTCAGTGATCCCACATCACAGCTGAGCTCTTTAATGGTGTCAAATCTGAATGAGATGTGCTGTCCACAAAAACACACTTAGGATTTCAAAAACTGTACAATACCTCAAAACATTGACGATATGTTAAAAATGCATTTTTTTTTTTGAACAACAAGTGTTGGCACGGATGTGGAGAAAAAGGAACACTCTTACACTGTTGGTAGGAGTGCAAGCTTGTCCAGCCACTATGGAAGGCTGAGTGGAGAACACTCAAACAACTGAAAGTGGAACTACCATTCGACCCAGCAATCCCACTACTGGGAATCTACCCAAAGGATACAAAAACACTCATTCATAAGGACACTTGTATTTGCATATTTATTGTAGCACTATTTATAATTGCGAAGATATGGAAACAACCCAATTGCCCCAAAACTGATAGATGGCTGAAAAAAGATGTGATATATTTACACAAAGGAATATTATGCATCAATCAAAAAAGACAAACTTACGTCATTTGCAGCAACATGGATGGAGCTAGAAGGAATCATGTCAGCGGAAATCAACCAGAAAGAAAGAGAAGTATGGGATGGTCTCACTTATATGAGGGATTTAAGGAAAACAAACAAGAAAAATTTGAAACTGCCAACAGAACTGAAGCATAGATCAAGAGGGGGGTAGGAGAGAAAAATTGGAGGAGGGGGCATGCACAAGAGATAAAGAAGGTGCATGGGTGATAAGATGAAGGGAGAATATTGGGATAAACAGTGATGTAATATTTATATATGTGTTTGTATATATACGTGCAATCAAAATAAATAATTTAAATGCTATTTTTTGGTATATGGTTTAAAAACTACTAAAATTAAATTCACCTTTTAAAAAATTATGGTAACATTGGTTTGTGACACTACATATGATTTAGAGATATAGGATCATACCCCTCCAATGTATGTTCCTTACCACATCTACCATCAAAGCAGTCAAAGCCCTCCACCATAGTTCATCCCTCCCCCTCTGGTAGTCTTAATTCTACAGTTAGATTTCTAGTATTTACTATTGGTGAGGTTTTTATTTGACCCTTTGCTTTGTTTCTCTATTTTACACACGTAAGTAAAACCAATTAGTATTTGTCTTTCCAACTGCTTAAAAAATTTTTTTTAACATTTTTTATGTGACTATTGGAAAATTTAGTTTGAAAGGCCCTTATTACAGTTAGGGATACTGAAAGGAGACTGACCCTACATTAGCAATAGCCAGAGTTGTTTTGGGTTTGTAGTCCAAAAATGTAATAGTAAACAGACAGCTTACTTTGGGTTGGATGCTGTAAGGAAACTGAGACTCCAAGAGCTCAGGTAACCTGAGTGGTTCCAGAGGTAAAATATGGCAGAGCCAGGATCTGAACGCAGGTGGTCTAACTCCAAAACTTGGATCCTTAGATTGCCCTATACTTTACAGTATACAGGAATTTCAGTATATCAGGATCAGGAAACAAAGAGGGTGGCCTGGTCTAACTGGCTTTAGGAAAAGCTTCTAAAAGAACATGGCACCAGTTGGTCTGACATTTTATCCATACATGTGCACCGAACAGCCCAGTCGAAGCTAAATACTTTAGCAGAGGTTCTCAAGGTATACATCATGATAATTTGGTGAGAGCTTAAGGGCCCATCCTAGACCTGTTAAATCAGAATCCTGGGAGTGTAACTTTGAAATATGTATTTCAAAGACGTTGTCCAAGTGGGTAAGGGAACCATCACTTCAGACAGTGATACAAAGTCTCTGGGTACCTTAAGTTTAGGCTCTGGGGGTAACTTGGGCTTCTGGGTCAGAATTGGGCTACAGAGTCAAAATGGAAGGGAGGTATAAGAAAGATTTGTATAAGCCTCCTCAAAGGAGTGGATCTGACTTTCAGGGTTCCTTAACTAGAGCTAATGTTTGCATAATGGTGTCCAAGAAACTACTTAAACTTCAGATTGTCCCGAGGCCTTGGCAGTCATTGTCTCTGGAGCTAAGTGTACATAGTGGAAAAGCCTTAATACTGATATTCTCCTTCTTCCTCCTTTTAGCCTTTCAGTGTTA
The DNA here is from genome assembly GCA_004024945.1 of Uropsilus gracilis. Taxonomy (NCBI): domain Eukaryota; kingdom Metazoa; phylum Chordata; class Mammalia; order Eulipotyphla; family Talpidae; genus Uropsilus; species Uropsilus gracilis. The sequence continues at coordinate 5,199 of PVHY01023346.1, forward strand.
TGATGTACCCCGCTGGTCCTGGATCCGGTGACTCTCCGGAGGGCTTCCCTGAACAACCCAGGCTCCAGTCACAGATCGGAAATTGCACCGCTCAGACGCTGGGTACTGATATTGGGAGTATTATGCAGCTTTTCCTTCTTCAGATCATGGTTGGGCCAGAAGATTGAGGGTGGGTGATGGGAAAGAGACTCAAAGAGGCCTCTGGGTAGCACCGAATTTATGGCATAACTGCCTTCATAGAGTGACATGTTTGGTCAACAAAGGTTTGGCCCTTACTATGTGATTGGCACCAGTAGGGACAATGAAGTAATACTTCAGTGAAAATCACCCAAACAGTATTGGTCTCTGTGCTGTGAACGGTTTCTTCTCACCCCACCTTTCTTAGCTTCCTTACCAATGGGACACCCCCTTTTTTCTAGTATAGGAAAAAAAAAAGGGTCCATTTGGAACAAGCCGAGAAAGGACATAAATCTTATGTGCTGATTGATGGAAGAGGTAGGTTCAGTGTGTGGCTGAGTCTGGAAAAGGGGAGAAACGGGGAGAGCTTAGGCTCTCTCCACCAGCAGAGGAAAGATCTAGCAGTCAGGGGCTTGAGTGAACTCTTAAGGAAAGTCCAGCCCTCATTGTAGAGATTAGGAAAGTGACTGGGTACGGGGAAGATTATATGAAGGACCAAGGTGGACCAAGTTAATACGCACGACCGTTATAAAACTCTGTGGCTTTGGAATAATAATGGTACGGAGCTCCAGCGATGCACTTAATTTCAAACCAAGGCGCTGGGGGGGGGGGGGGGGGGCGGGGCCGGCCTGTTGCCAAGGGAACCCGCTCCCCCCGCCCCCGCGGATCCACGTGTGACTCTGATCTCCCAATAAAGTTGTTGTTGAAACGTCGTTGCACCACGTGAGCCGACCTGGGGGCCGGCCGGGGGCGGGGCGAGGTGGGGGCGGGGCCGAACTGGAGAGCCTGGCGGGCCGCGGCGAGGAGGGGATGCGGACGTGGGCGCGGGCGGCCGGCCATGATCGCTTCGTGCCTGTGTTACCTGCTGCTGCCGGCCGCGCGCCTCTTCCGCGCCCTCTCAGGTACCGGTCCCGCGTCTTGACCGGCGGGCGCCAGCCCCGGGCGCGTCCCGGCGGGGTCCCGTGGGGCCTGGGCGGCCCGTCGGGCTTCACGACCACCGTCCCCCAGGCAGTGACGAGGTGTGGGGAGACAGCTCTCGGCCCCGCAGTGTTCGTGCTTGACCCCACGAGGCCTGTGCCTAGCCTACTACCCTCCTCGGGGGCTCCCTTGTCACGCCTGTGGCCTGTACGCGTTCGGCCACAGTTAACATGGAGGGGTCTGAGGAAGGGGCCGGAGCCACCCCTCCGCGGCCCAGGTGTGCAGACAGCTGCTGGGGCTCGCTGAGTCACTGCCCTGGGCCTGGAGAGGGCTAGCAGCAGCTCAGGCCTGGGTGAATTCCCGAAATCTCTGGATCGGTCCTGGGCATCTGTGAGCTGAAGCCCTGGACGTAACCTTCTCCCGCTTGGGTTAATTTCACACACCTTTCATAGCTGCTTCCTTGCTCTCCTCTCCCACCCGAGACTTTATTTAAAAAACAGATGCTGGGCATGCAAAGAGAGATTCCTTTCAACTCTGAAGCAGTGTCCCTGGGTTTAGATGCTGTGGCGCAGAGGCAATGCCCAGTTGATACTTTTAGAGAGGATAGAGGCTCTTAGGCGATCATGAACTCCCCTCCGAAATCGCATAGAACCAGGCTTTTCTCTGGCAATGTAAGGGGAAGACCAAGAAGTGCTTTATTAGAAATAAGGAGGAGTCCAGTTGCCTTTTGTGCTGTTCCTTTCTGAACTTTACACAATGTGTGTGTCATCTATATTTCTTACAATATGTTCACTTTTTTCTGGGTGTCTGCCACTAGAATGCAGGCTCCAGGAGGGCACCTTGTCCCTTCCCTCACTATCTCTAGTGCTAACACTGCAGGAATATAACAGGCACTCAATTCAGGAATGTCTTTTTCCGTACTTAGGAGGCATGAGAAACTCCAAAGAAGCTGTTAGAGAACTAAAGCATGTTCCTTTAACCATGTTTCGGTCATTTCTGGAGCTCTTCCAATGTCCTTATGGCAATCTTAGTGACACATACTAGTTCAGAGTTTTCTAGAACAGTAGTTAGAGCTTTAAGGATCTCAGAGGGAGAAGCCCTCCCCTTAACCACTGTCCCTACACATCCATTAAAGTAGCCTCCCTTGTAATAACTGTGTTTTATTTCTATAGAAGACTTTTAATAAAAGGATTCTACTGCTGTAAAACTATCACTACCAACAAAAACCTACTGGGTTGAAAACTATTGAACTCATACATATAGACCCAAAGAATCCCTGCCATCTGGTACACCTGTAGGATGTTTCAAGGGCCAAGGAATTGGTAGGTCTCTGAAATATTTCTTTAAACCCATGGGTTTAATGCAGGGCTTTTCAATCTCAGCACTGTTGACACCTGGCCCCAGGTAATTTGTGGTGGGACTGTCCCTTGCACCGTAGGACGATCAGCATTATTCTATCATCTGGCCACTAGATGCCAGTAGCACTCCCACAGATGCGACAACCTCAGTGTCTCCAGGCAATGCCAGCTGTCCTCTGTGGGCAAAATCATCTCTGGAAACCACTGGGTTACAGGGACATAAATCCACAATAGCCATAAGTAAGATCATGTCTTTCAACATATAAACCATTTTGAAGTTTTTCTTGTCTTGAACAAAAGAGATTGATAAAATGAATCTCCATGACTGAGGGTCAAGATTATGCATATGACTTATCCTGTGCTGTAAATAAGTGATTTAGTGTGTGTGTCAGTTGTTTGCTTGCATCAAAATACCATGCTTGGAGTTTTGGGGCTCTAATTTTAGAGATTTTCCCACCTGCTTTCTTGCCTGTTGGCTGTCATTTGTGGCTGCTGTAGCAGAGAGATGACAGCTGTCTCTTGCTGTCAGTTGTTGGCACTTTCTGATTTGCAGCCTCTGATGTGTTATGGAATGGGGAAGCTGATAATGAAGTTTGTGAAGTTTTATGAGTAGAATAAATAGCTTGGAAAAGAGGAGTGAGGGCCTTTGCTAAGAAGTAAATTGTATAACTTTTGAGGCACCTTTCTTTGTGCCTTTTTCTTCTGGCATGTATTAGGAAATTTATAGAACTAGAAATGTTCTTGGAGGTTATTCAGTTCGGACTTCCCTTGTCCCCATTTTATTTTATTTATTTATTTATTTATTTATTTATTTATTTATTTATTTATTTATTTATTTATTTATTTATTTATTATTTGTATATAAATTTCACAACATTGTAATCTCAAGGATTTGCCCCACCCCCACCCTCAGTCCCCATTTTAGAGTTAAGACTGAGTCCACCTGACTAGGGGCGTTGTCCAGGGTCATATAGTTGTGCTAGACCATCACCTACAGTTGTGATTCATGGTCAAGTGCTGACTCCAATATAATATAGCTCTTAGAACCGGAAAGTTGATGCCTAATAGGAGTCTTAACCTCCAGAGTAAAGGAGTGTGGTTGTACATGCTTATGTCTGTCCTGGACTACATGGGACAAACTTTTATTCATGAATATCAGGCCCTATCATATATGTTAGTTGGTACCTAAAGCACTTAGAGCAGTACCTGGCACATTAGTAAGCACTGGCTCTAATGATGATGATGTTCTAGGCACTAAAACGGGCATGCTCAGGTATAGTGATGAGCAAGGCAGATGAGATTCTTCTTGTCTGGGACTTACATTCTCTTTGGGAGAAGAGTGTGGGTTGGTTGATGCTGCCGTTTTCATAATATAGTGTTCTGTCTTTCCTTGTAGATGCTTTCTTCACATGTCGAAAAAATGCCCTTCTGGCGAAGAGCTCGTCCTCCCAGGTAGAGGGAGACTTTGCCATGGCCCCACGGGGCCCTGACCAAGAGGAGCGTGAGGGCCTGCTACAGCAGTGGCGAGAAGAAGGGCCAAGCCAGAGGCTCTCAACTGTGAACGAGAGTCCCCTCATTGATAAGGGGCTAGCCCAGAGCAGCCTGGCCCTCCTGATGGATAATCCTGGAGAGCAGGAAGCTGCCTCAGAGGACAAGTGGCCCAGCAGGCCGCTGAGTGACCTGCAGGCAGCAGAGAACCTGGAAGAGCCTCTCCCAGAGGTGCAAGGAGAGGAGCCACTGCCCGAGGTTGCGGACCCAGTATGGGCAGCGGTCCCCATGCAGACAGCCCCCGAGTATGTAGACTGTCCTGTCCTCCCCATGGGTGCCCTGGCTGCGGAGCAGTGGGAGGAGGACCCTGCGGTGATGGCCTGGAGCCTAGCATCCGAGCCTGTGCCCCAGGAAGAGGCTCACATCTGGCCTTTTGAGAGCTTGGGACAGTTGCAACCTACCCCAGTGGAAATCCCATATCATGGTAAGTCCGGAAGTGGTTGAGCGAGTCTCGCCAGCAGGTTCTGTTGGGTGTGGGCAGAGCCACTGGATAAGACCAGATTCTTCAGTGGGGATCCCTGCCTCTGCATCCTGTTTTCCTGAGACTTGAGATCTAGAGAAGCCTCTGTGACCACCCCGTGCCGCCCTGTGGTCTTATAGATGAAATAACCATTGTGCAGAAGAGCAGTGGGACCAGCCACAAGCCACGGAACTGGGCAGTGACAGAACTTAGTTCTGATTCTGCACCCTATTGTTTCTCTGGAGGCCTGAGTCTTCCTGCAGATAGGTAGAGAGCCCCTGGAACCTCTACTTGTATCTGTGTTCCTGATTGAACTTCCCTGGGAAGAGTGAGTTCTGTGATGCAAACAGGCTAAAGTCCATACAGTTCCATGCTCCAGGGGAGATGGGGGACAAATGGCTTCTAGCCCCATAGGTTTAAAGGTCAGGAAAGCCCCCAGGCTGAGGTTACTCTAGAGATGTCTTTAGCCTCAGGTGACATTTACAGCATTGATCTGAGTGGTTCCCTGGAGACCTACAGTTCCACTCACAGGAAGCACTGGCAGTGAGTGTGTACTAGGTCCCTGGGACCGTGCTAGATGCTGGGTGCAGTGGTGAACAGGCTGAGATGCTCTGACTTGTGGAGCTCACTGTCTGGTCTGAGAAAGTCCTTTGACCCCTGCTGAGATGGCCCTGTTGTGAGGACTGGGTAGTGGGAGGGTGCAGAAAGGAGCTGCACAGTTTCATTTGTCAGGAGAGGGTAGACGGCACTCTGGATAACATGCCTGTCACATGCCTCTTCTCCTCAATCACTGCAGAAATTCTGTGGCGAGAGTGGGAAGATTTCTCCGCTCAGCCAGATGTCCAGGGCCTGGAGACAGGGGATGGCCCTCAGTTCCAGTTCACACTCATGTCCTATAACATCCTGGCCCAGGACCTGATGCACCAGAGCTCGGAGCTCTATCTGCACTGCCACCCGGACATTCTCAACTGGAACTACCGCTTTGCGAACCTCATGCAGGAATTCCAGCACTGGGACCCTGATGTGAGTGAAGGGTGGTAAGGAGGTGCCATCTGGCATTTGCTTGGACTTGCGCTGTTACCTAGTTCTCTTGTGTAGAGACTTTAGCCCATACTGTTAGTGTGCTTGGAGCCCTGCCTGGGGCTGGGGCTTGCCTGCCTCTGGTAAATGAGTTTTAACAAATACAGAGATTCTCTCTCAGTGTGCGCTTTCTAGTACCTTTAGCTGGTGAGGGCGGGGGGAGGGGGGCAAGAGGGGAGAGTAAGGTTGAGGGGTGGAGGGAGAGGGGCCTGGGAGGAGTTCCGGAGCAGGAAAATCCTGCACGCTTTTCTGATCTTCTCAGCTTAAGTCTGAGGCTTGTTTTTGCCTGGTGTGTTGTCTGGGAAGTCAACCCTGCGGGAAGTTTCAATATGACCCAGTTTGACACCCACAGCTTCCCACCTGGCCTCCCTGCCTGCTCTAGACCCAGCGTCACACTCCAGCACTCAGTATGCTGAAATGATTGGTTGTCCTGTTAACTTTCCCAGATCCTATGTCTCCAGGAAGTCCAGGAAGATCATTACTGGGAGCAGCTGGAGCCCTCGCTGCGAATGATGGGTAATGCAGCTCCTGGCACGGTTGCCTGTCTTCCTCCCTGCAGCCTTGTCTGCTCTCCTGAGGGCCCTGCCTTTTCCTTTTGTCTCCATAATTCTTCATTCTCACCTGTGAGCCAGCGCCTGCTTGTGGGGGTGAGAAAGGAGGTTGAGTTCAGTGCTTAATGTAATATTGTCTCCACTTCACAGCTTAGGAAGCAGGTTCCACAAGCACATTTGACAGCTCGCAGTCCAGAGCTATGCAGGGCAGGTGGTAGAGCTAGGGCTCAGGCTTGTCTGACTCGAGAGTTCATGCTTTGCCTATCAAATTGTGTCTTCTCACACCTTTGGCCCCTTCTCTCCCTTCTGCCACTCGGCCCTCTGGGGACAAGTGAAACAGGGCACCAGCTTGGACCAGGCCTGCCTTAGAGCGGCCGGGTGGTACCTGGGAGCACATGCCTGGGCTGCTGCCCCTGGTTGGAGGGATCTGGCTCCAAGGACACCGGCTCATCTCTTTGTGGGGTGTTCCTGGCAGGCTTTACCTGTTTCTACAAGCGGCGAACCGGGTGTAAGACAGACGGCTGTGCTGTGTGCTACAAGCCTGCGAGATTCCGTTTGCTCTGCGCCAGTCCTGTGGAGTACTTCCGGCCTGGCTTGGAGCTCCTCAATCGGGACAATGTGGGCCTCGTGTTGCTGCTGCAGCCACTGGTTCCAGAAGGCCTGGGGCAAGTCTCTGTGGCTCCGCTGTGTGTGGCCAACACCCATGTCCTGTACAACCCGCGCCGGGGCGATGTCAAGCTGGCTCAGATGGCCATTCTCTTGGCTGAGGTGGACAAGGTGGCCAGGTTGTCTGATGGCAGCCACTGCCCCATCATCTTGTGCGGGGACCTGAATTCTGTCCCCGACTCGCCGCTCTACAACTTCATCAGGGACGGAGAGCTTCAGTACCATGGGATGCCAGCATGGAAGGTGAGATGGGGCGTGTGCCATGGCGGAGACACGCAGTCTAGGTGGATGCAGGTGTGGGCCTCTGGTGTGCATCTGTGGTGGGGGCTTGGGCTGCCCTCTTCTGGCCCCCTCCTGCTGTGCCTTGTCTTGTCTGTCAAATCGTTTGTAGAAGCTGGAAGTTGGGGATGCTTGAATGCCTCTGGCAGGTCAGAATCCTTTGGGTGCTTGTCAATCGTTTTTAGTTCACAAGTCAGACATGTTTATATCCTTGCAAAGAATTCAAGCCTCATAAAATAAAACCAAAATGCCCTTGATATCTAGTTCCCTATCTTAGGGTCAAGCAATGGCATCAACATTTGGTGGTGTGCTTCTAGATGGTTTTCTATGCATTTATGCTGCTATCTATGTTCCTACAATTTTGCAGTCATGACTTACACTTTAAATAAGCACTTACAGGTGACACCTTAAGTCACCTAGCCTTAAAATAGCCAGATGCTATTTTAAGCACTTTACATGTATTGACCCATTAATTTTCACAATTCTAGCATTGCTTCCATTTTGTAAATGAGGCAATGAAGGTAGAGAAGTTCGGTTGTTGGTTCTAAGTTATACAGGTAGTGGTGGAGCCAGGATCTGGCACCTGGGGGGCTAACCTTGGGGTGCTTTCTCTCCAGTGTTATGCAGTGATTGCTTTAACAGCTGTAATGTCATCTCTCCTCTGTGCATGTGTGTGTGTTTATAAACATGATATATTATGTATGTTCACTTTGTAGCTTGATTTTTAATGCTGAAGTTTACATGAATCTGTCTCATTTCTTTTTCTTGCTGAATGTTGACAGCACAGATAGCTCAGTTTTATCCTAGTCTGTTTATCCTTGCAGTGGCCTTCCATTTGTGTTGCTTTCTTTATACTTACTCTTCCTGTTCCTTTGTTTTGCGCTGCTGACCCAACTTACTGCTAAATTTTTGTACAGGTACAGTGGGGAAAGGGCACAAAGCTACTGAATTGTTGGACACTGACATTTATTTATTTTTGAGACTAGGTCTCCTATGTTTCCTGGGGTACCACAGACAAGTTGCCCAGGGTACCGTGGACTCAAGCGATTCCCCGCCTCAGCCTCTCAGGTAGCTGGGATTACAGGCACCCGCCATGGTGCCCGGCTGCTTTTTTGGAGACCAGGGCTCGCTATGTTGCCCAGGGTAGTCTAGAACCCATGAACTCAAGCAATCCTAAGCCTCTTCCCTCCCAAGGCTTGGACAACAGGCTCGCGCCACCATGCCCACCTATACTTTGACTTTTATTTAAACGAGTTACTCAAATGCAAGTGATGTCCTCTCTGCTAAATGTGCAGAGAAAAGCATTGTCCCGCCAGAAGATTGCTATGTTCTGTGAGCTTGAGGAGGACAAAGAATTTACTAAGTGGCTATCATATGGCAGACACTGTTAACATAATGACTAAAAATGTTTATTTTGAAACCAGACAGTCCTTAGTTCAAATCCATACTTTCCCACCTTAGGCAAAATTACTTAATTTTCTTTTTTCCTTTTTTTGGAGACTAGGTCTTGCTATTTTTACCTGTGGAACCACAGGCTCATGTTGCCCGGGGTACCACAGACTCAGGCAATCCCCAGCCTCAACGTGGGATTACAGGTGCATGCCACCATGCCCAGCTATTTTTTTTTTGAAACTAGGTCTCGCTATGTTGCCCCAGGTGGGACTCAAATCGCGATCCCCAGTTCCAGCTGTGTTCCATAGGCTGACGCTTACAGGCACGCGACCGTGCCTAGCTTTACTTAACTTTCTTAACTCATCTCTATACAGGGGATATAATGAAACCTACTAAAGAAGTGTTTTTTTGTTTGGTAGATGAAATAAAATAATGCAAAAAAGTGTTTCCAGTTCCTCTTTCAAAGGAAGCCATCACTAATTTTATAGTTGGGGATATTTGAACTCAAGAGAGTTAATTTGCTTGAAGTCACACAGATTGTCAATGGGCATTCAGTTCCAGGTCCCTTATACTGCAGATGGCATACTGAAAAGTTATGTCCTCTAAGGGCATAGAGATTGTGTTCTTCTCTCTGCCCAGCACATAGTGTCTTGAGTTGGCATTCAGACATTTGTTGTGAAGTGAAATAAAGGGAGCTAGGTTGCATGTGGTAGAGACATATAGGTGGCAGTTGTTGTCAGATATTCCCCTTGCTATGCTCTGTTCACCCCTGGCTGCTTGCTTGACCGAGGTTCACTAAACATCCTTGGTGCATTTGACTCTGGTTTAAGATATAAAATATAAGATATAAAATAACAGGTTTAAGATGTAACCTTGAGCTAAAGGATCCAAAGAAAAACTTTTCTCATTGCAAATTAAAACCCTGGAAGGTTGGTCTTCCTGTGAAGAAGTATATAGATTTTTTTTTTTTTTGAAATTTAAAGGAACATATGCTCATACAATTCTATTTTCTTTGACTCACATACCTTACTCTTACCCCCCCTTTCCCATCTCATGGGTATTTCAGTGTTTCTAGTAAAAAAAAAAAAAAAATATATATATATATATATATATATATATATATATATGTTGCTAATTAGCTCCTTATTTTTAACTTTCCCTTGAGACTTATGTGTCTTGATTATGTGTGGAGTATATGATTGTGTGTGTGTTTGTCTGCATGTCTCAAAATGTGGGGTATTTCTCTTTTCCATCTCAGTTTCTCGTTCCCACCTGCTCTTCCCTTTCAGGTATCTGGACAGGAGGATTTCTCCCACCAGCTTTACCAGAGGAAGTTGCAGGCCCCACTTTGGCCCAGCTCCCTGGGCATCACTGATAGTTGTCAGTATGCCACTTACTGTCACCCTAAGCAATCAGGTGAGTGTGCACCACATTCTTGTGGTGACTGTGCCTCTCTGCCCAATTTGGGAGAAAGCTGGCACCTCAGTTACAACTAAAAAGTGTCATCCTGTCAATTCTCTTAGCAGGTCCCTCTGTTTTCTCACTGTCCTCCTCATGGTTACCTAATGAAGTAGATAACTTTATATCATAGTGGCCAGAAGGCTCCTTATCTTCAGATTTGCTCTGGGTCCCCACACTGGAAGCTTCTTCGTATTAAGGGGGTCTCAGCCTGTGACTCTTCCTTTCTTTCACTGTGTGGCTTTTCCTGGTTTACAGAGAGACGTAAGTACAGCCGAGACTTCCTGCTGCGTTTCCGCTACTGTGACATCGCTTGTCAGCGACCAGCAGGACTGGTTCTCATGGAGGGAGTCACAGATACCAAGCCAGGTGACGGGAACTCAGCCAATCTTCTTGGCCTTCTTCCCTCTTCACCCCTGGAATTTGTCAGTTCTATGGTTTCTTAGTTTTTCCTAGATATGGGTCTTAGAGATCAGATTCTGCTAATGAGTATGCTGAGAAGGAAGGTCACTGGAATACTGTATCCATGTGCATAATTGGGTGTGCCTGCGCAGTGAGGATGTGGATGAGAAATGAGAGAAGTGAGAGATCTGGGTCCTAACTAGCTCTGTGACTTGAGTAGCTGCTTAACCTTTTTAGGTACATCTAGCTTATCACTGGCCAGAGTACAGCATACCTGGGAAACTAAATGGCTGTAAAGAATATATCAAAGAGGCTGGGCATGGTGGTGCATACCTGTAGGTGGCAGCCCTGGAAGCCATGGCCAGGGCCAGGGATTGTGGTTCGAGCCCTGCCACAAAAAAAGCGAGACCTAGTCCCCAAAAAAATAGCTGGGCGTGGTGGCACACACCTGTAATCCCAGCTACCTGGGAAGCTGAGGCTGGGGATTGCTTGAGTCTGTGGTACCCCAAGCAACGTGAGCCTGAGGTTCCACAGGCAAAAGTAGCGAGACCTAGTCACCAAAAAAAAAAAAAAAAAGATTTCAAAGAGAATAATTGTTTCATATGTAACAGGGCATAGGGAAATGATTATTTTCTGATGAATAAAAAAATGAAACAATTGCTTTTATAAAGTAAGAGCACAAAAGTAAAATAATTGCCTTTATAAAATAAGGTCAGGGACATGGCAAGACATTAGAGGATGAAATGTAAGCTGGGAGTGCAGGAAAGAAATGTGCCCAAGAAATGATGACCAGCACATAAAATGAAGATGAAATTGGGTATAACACAAGATACTGCTGAAAACAGGACAAGAGACAGAGGTCCAGGAGGAAGAAAGCAAGGTTAAAAGAAAGTGAAAGGATAAAAAGGATGAGAGAAAATGGCAGTAGTGGAAGATAAGGAGACTAACACACATAACTAGAGTTCAAACCAATGTAATGGCCCAAAGGAAAATTTGAAGATGTGGTTCAAGGAAGACTTTCTTTCCAAAAATGAAAGAGTATGAATCTTTAGATTGTGCATGTACCATAGCTCAGTAAGAAATGACACAAAGAGAATCAATGCTAAGGCATCCTAGTGAAGCTGTAGATGTCAGAGAGAAAAGAATCCTCTGGACATTGAACCAAAAAGATGGAGCTAATTCTGAGATTGGCTTCAGACTTTATAATAGTCAACTTTAGAAAACAGTGGAGCAATTTCAGGAAGAGATGAACTCAAGAATTTTAACTTTGATTAAAAGCCTTTCTCAAAGAAGTCCCTAGAAAAGTAACTTGAGAAAACCACACAATAATGGGGCAAAAGTATTATGAAAGGACTGTCAGGAAGTGATGATTTTTTTTTTTTTTGTAGACATTTAGTTTGAATTGGCATTGTTCCCACAACAGTGTACATTTCAGTAGCCCAACTTTTTTTTTTAATTGTGACGCTAACTATTACAGCTGTGGTAATGACAGTAATAATAAAAATGATGGCTGCCAGGCATTAAACAACTGGCATGTGCCAGGAATGGAGGTAAATGCTTGTGTCTCAGTCAGGCAGGGAAGCAATGGTGCTTTTGTTTTACAATTGCAAAATCATTAAGTGGTGACAGGATCCCACGTAGGTACTTTCATGTCAAGAATAGGTTATTAAAAAAGTCAGTGCCATACTTGAAGCATAAAGAAGCAATTCAATTTAATACCAAACAAAATTAAATTGAGAACCTTTAAAATACATACTGACAATCACTTTGTCAGTAGAAAATATCCAGTTCACTATCAGTACAAAAACTATAGCAGTGTTTTCAAAATTGGGATGAAATGTGGGTAAACACATCCATCCGCCCCACACCGTGAACATGCCCTTCTGTTCGTTCAGTGACACTCCCTAACCCCCACCCTCCCAGGGCCAGACAGCCTCATGTTGAACCTCTTTCCAAGAATTCAAATCTGAAAAGCTCTCTGCATTCTTAGGCCATGAGGAGAAAGACTTCAGTGCAGTTCAAGGAGATCATACCATGCGTTCTTTCCCCAGAAGGTGTGTGAAGTATAATAACAAGGACTGTTTCTAACCCAATACCAGTGTCTCTCAACCTAATTCTGCATGCCATGCATGTCACTTGACTGTGACACTGACTTTAATGGGAAACCTCTGACCTCTGTGAACCAAGATTCAGTGCCAGGTGGTGCTGGTGTTACTTCCCCACACACTGACAGTGCGTTGCGTTGGGACATTCTACCTCATTCAGGTTGTTTCATCTAAAAATAAAAGTGGCTCTCATTCCCTTAATTTCTTTTTTGAAGTCCCCCTCTTGTTAATATTTTCAGTCATTCATAATGTCTTCTTTCCAGCGTGGTTCTTAAAGCACCAGTAGAGGTTACTGTTTCCTTCTCGTGCATGTTTATCTTGAACTCTGGAAATCAGGCCTTGTAATCAGTAAGAACAAAACAAACACCCCAATAAGTGTATTTCAGGAAAAAAACAACTGCTCGTAGTTGAGTTCTGTAAACTGCTGTGACCCCTGGCCAGAGGGCCTCAGAGCAAAGCTGTCTGGTGCGTTCTCTATGCAGGAGAGTTGCGTCTTTTAAAGAAGAACTTGTTTGGCTGCTTCCAGATGGGCCCAGGAGATGGTGTAGCTTATTTCAGGGCTGATATGCTCATGCCTGCTGTGTCAGGTAAAGGCCTTGAGCCCCACATAGCTGCCAAAATGATGCTGTTTGTAACCATGCTGCGTGGGCAGAGCCTAGTGTTGAAGGATTCCATTTCCAATAGCCTGCTGGGTCACTGCGATTTTTCTGATAAGATGAAAATATTCGTGTTATGAATATTTCTAAATATCACAATTTTGTGACAATTTTTTGACAATCAAAGTGAAACTGCAGGATATATCACAGAGTCATAGAAAATAACTAAGGGTAGAAGGTTTTAATTCATCTTCCTCATCTGCACCAGGTCAAGGGAATAAAGCATAACTAAGAACAGAAAAGACTTTTGGAACATGTCCTGGTAAATCTGATCATTACCCATCAGACTCTGAACCAGAAAGCAGAGCAGAAACATCTTTTTAAGTATGTATTGGGAATTCTTAAGAATTGACCATGTTAACATACCACCCAAAATGACCTGAGTAAGTTTGAAGTAAATGAAGTTTCTATTTCTTTCTCTGATCACACATGTGGTTCCAGTAGGAATACAGAAAAGCAATCATCTGCACATTAAAAAAAGTTAGTTTTTAGATTAAAGGGAAAATTTATACTGGAACTACAGGATATCTAGAAAATAACAACGAAACTACCATATATTATTAGGATATAGCTAAGGCTTTGCAGTGAAAAATTGATAGAATTATATGGCACATTTAGAACCAGAATTATAAATAGTTATAAATTATAAGTAGAAAAGATGGCAATGAATTAAGTATCCAATTTAAGTTAGAAAAAAAAACAAATTGAAAGAAAGCAGAAGGAAAGAAGATAAAAGTGGAAGTATTTGGAACTATAAGGTAGTTTGATATTAGGGAATCTTTTAATTTATCATGCTAGTATATACATAAAATCTACTAAGTTTAGTAGATTTTACAAACACACCATCCTCCCTTTAGATGTTGAAGAGACATTTGTTAAAATTTATCATCTAGATTCCTTGGAAAGAGCCCTTTTAAGGAAAACAATAGGTAACTTCTTACATCATTAAAATACATTTATCTGCTTTCCAAAAACCAGCATCTTAAAGAAGATGCTGTATGACACTCCTGTCACAGGCAGTATCAGGAGTAGGGTGACCACTCTTCTTCAGCGGTGTTTAGAAGTTCAGGATTAAAAATGGAAAGTAGAAAGATAGTAACCTGGGTTGCTTCTGGAAAGAAGAAATGAGTGTCCGGGGTCCCAGAGTGGGAGGGGTATTTTTCTCTACATTGATTTTTGTGCCACATGATTGATTATATTTTCTATCCTGAAGACATAAATTTAAACTACCAAAAAAAAAAAAGGTGCTGAACCAGGGAAGATGCCTATATTCTGTCTCTCAGAATATAGGAGTGAAAATGGAAAGGAAGGGTAAATTATTACTTGCTACTAATACTGTTATGTAGCTGGTAATCTAAGAGAATCAAGTAAAAGCTATTATAAGTATTACGGTAATTCTGGGACGTAGTTGGGTACAAAATTGATATGCAGATATCATATACTGATATTTTTTAATATATGAAGTGATTCTTTCATGACAAGAGTGAAAATGAACCTTCTAATAACGACAAAAAGAAAAATGTAAAGTATATAAAGGAGCACTTCTTTTTTATTTCATTTTTAATTTTAGCATTTTTGTCTTACATCGTTGTTAATTTCTGGACAATTTATGATTTCTCCCCTCAGGCATAGACACCGTACTTCTACCACCAAAGCACCCATGATCATCACCCTAGTCCCTTGTGTATGTACCTGTGTTTATGTAGATGCACAAATAGATCTATACCCTATGGGTGCCATGTGCTAGGAAACTGGAGGAAGATACCAGGAATTTGGTAACAAGGGTTGCTTCTCGAGAGGAGAAATGAGTGGCCGGGGTCCTAGAGTGGGAGGAGTATTTTTCTCCACATTGATTTTTGTGTCACATGATGATATTTTCTACTCTGAAACGTGATTAAACTTAAAAAAAAAAAAAAAAAAGAAGATTCTGAGCCAGGGGAGAGTGTCTGCCAGAGACTATCCGTCTCCTGGAGGCTCCCGACTGTGGGTCATTGTTTTCTTTCTCACCTTTCCTCTTTCCTTTTCCCCTTCTAGAGCAGCCCATTTAAGGATCTGAGAGGGGTTTCATGGCTCAGGGTCTCATCCTGCATCACAGTCTGGGAATGCTAACACCTTTCTTCTCTCCTTCAGAGCGACCTGCTGGCTGGGCCGAGTCTGTCCTTGAGGAGGACACATCGGCGCCTGAGCCTGTCTTCCCCAGGTAGTGCTCCTTCCAGTTCCCTTCGGCCCGCGTCTCAGCCCCTGGCTCCATGTCTCCGTGTCTGGGAGATTCTCATCTGCTTTCCTGAAGTTGAAGCTCTCTCTTCCTATAATCCTGCTAAGCTATGGAAGGACTTGCAAGCATGCAGAGGCTGGGGATCCCACCTGAGTTCTTGCTGATGAAATGTCCTTGTCCTCTTCCCTCACGAGGTCAAGCCTCATGGAAGAGCTTGTTGACCAGGGGCTGGCTGATACATTAGGTTATGTCACTGGGCCGCAAGAGAAGAGTATTGGGGAGGCTGTTAGGGGGACTGACTATAAATGTGTCTGGTTCTAGATTCAGTATAGCCTGGCAGCTGCTTGTAGCAGGGAAAGGAATTTGCCGAGACTGAGTTATTTGGGATCATCCCTTAAAAATACTTCATAAAGTCCCCAGAGAAAGTGACCTCGGGAAAAGTGATGTGTGTGGACTAACATCTGACTCTTTGTTCCTGTAGCACTGTGGGCACGATCCAGCACTGCCTCCACTTGACCTCCGTGTATACCCATTTCCTGCCCCAGCATGGCCGTCCAGAGGTCACCACTATGCCCTTGGGTCTTGGGACGACAGTGGATTATATCTTCTTCTCAGCTGAGTCACTTGAGAATGGGAACAGAACTGGTAAGCCTCATG
>PVHY01023347.1:0-21111 GCA_004024945.1 Uropsilus gracilis
CTGCCAGTTCCAGTATGGTGGAGAACTATTAATGGAACCAATCAGGAGCAAAAAGATTACGTCTGATTTTATTAGTCAAGAATATGTCGCTGAAGTCTTGATTTTACACTTTCAAGAAGTTAATGGATATCATGATTTTAAAAGACATCCAGAAACAGAACTCTGTGAGATGTTCTCTTTACTACATTCAGTTATAAGCTAAATCTTAAGGATTTCTCAATAACATCTAATTAGTAATATTCTTTATTACAATGAGAGGATCAGATTGTCAGGCATGTTTGGAATTTTTGCTCTTTTTAAAGAGTTCATATTTGCATGCCTGGATGGTGTAACATCCTTTATAATGTGCCTATCATTTTTGTATTCCATAGGTGATGAATCATCAAGCTCAAAAAAATTAACCATTTAGAAGTCAGTATAAGAAGTCTTGGTGAAAGGCCCAGTTTATTCTGAGAGATCACCCTGATGAGATTTCACACCCTGTTGGTGTGAGAGCTTGACAGGTCAAAGATTTAAGACTGATGACCACAAAGACCTCTTTCACATGTAGCTTTGACAGATGATGGTAATGGCAGTCATCAGTCTTAATGAAGACAGTTACAATGTAAATATCCACAGAGACAGTTCCAGGTAGGAAAGTTTTTTTCCCACCTAATGTCCATAGAAAACCTGTGACATATAGTCATCCCACTGAAGCAACTAGATTTAGCAAAATTTGATTTGAATTCCAGTTTTTGATATAGAGCTTCACTGATGATTCTGAAGTAGCATAAAACTTGATAGTAGCATAGACTCTTGACATGATCATCCTGACAATACAGAGATAGTAACAGATTTTTTCATTTTGTGAAGATCTGACAAATTGAAGCCTGAACAAGGAAGCACTGATGACCTGAAATGATTTGCTTCTGCTATTAGTAAACAGAAATCTAGTAGTAGGTATTTTTCCAGATTCAAAATGATAGTCCTCAGTTCATCATTAAGATTTTCCCGAGGAATTAACTTTTTCTTTCTAATGACAAGATTTAATTCCTGAGTACTCTCTTCTAGATTTAGTCTGGACTGAAATAATGGGTAAGTCTTTGTCCAACCGAACTTTTATGTAAGTCTGTTTACTTGGCCAAAAAAAAATGAGTCTCTTTATTACATACTTCATTTCAAAAGTCCAGAATTCAAATGTCAGTAGTGATAATTCCACATATGCGTTGTTTTTCACATAACCTCCTACCTGTCCATCCTGTTTAAGTGGGGAAGAGCAAGTAATAAGTTAGGCTCTTGGATGGTTATACCGCAAAACATGAACAGGTTACTAATTCTTGTGCCCGTGGCGTTCTGGAGACTCTCCCTTTTTTCTGTATCTGTAGGGGTGGTTTCGGGGTTTGTACCAATCTCCTTTAGAGTATCCTCTATTATGATAGTGTGTTTTCTGGTAATGACTATAAAAGTAACGATGCTGATTATAGTATTTGTTGTGGTCTCTATAGTCGTTTTCTTTTATATTGTTTTCTTCTGCAACAACAGCATTTACATCTTGTCCAAAAAGGGAAGTACCATCAAAGGGCAAGTGAGAGATCTTCTCCTGGGTTTTCTTAGTGAGAGATGTAAGTTGGAGCGAGGCTTTGCCTTCTGTAGTCTACTGCCATTGCCATAATTCTGACTACAGAGTCCATTATGTCCCTAGTAGTACAAAGCTGCCAAAGGCCTGCATCCATACCATCAGCTATTATACACCTTGCTTTTCCACAGTCAAACTCTGGGTCATGGACCAGATCCTCTATATCTTCCCAGAGTTTACACTGATACTGAGTCATATAGGCCATGTAGCTAGCAACTCGAGCTGCAATGGAAGCAGCATGATAGAATCTACAACCCATAACCTCCATTTCTTTTGAGGTAGAATCTAGTGGGGATGTTGTGCTTCCTCTTCTGCTGTGTTCTAATGCTTCTACAATGGGACCCTCAGCTGGTGGATTTGGCTGGAAAGGAGAGGTATCCTTGGCCACAGGATACACCCTATGTCCCATGAAAGAAGAAGGATGACAATCAGCAGGATCTTTAAAAACTTCAGTGGTAGTAATTCTCAAAAGCGGATGCAATGGAGGAACCAAACGTTTCTTAGAGGTCACATAGTCAGGTTTACCTTCACAAGGTTCTGCTTCAGATTGTAATGTTACTCTTTTTATAACACCTCTTTGTTCCATTTTCTTCAAAAGACCTGTGAAACTAGGTTGACTGGGATCAGTCGGTTGGCCTTTATCATCAACTGAGGGGGACTTGCAGTCAGTTTCTTCTTCAACTGTGGATAAATTTTCTTCTTTGGAGGTAGAAATGTCCCAAGGAACTGATGAGTTCTCACTTAGTCTCGAATGATGAAATCTAAAACGACTCCTGCACTGAAGATCACGTATCACTCGGGACATCTCTGCTACTTGTGTCTGGAGATAGAGGATGGCATCTTGTCCATGCTGTGAAGCTGAAGACTCTACAGGTAAATCCTCCTTGACCTCTGAAGAGGTCAAAGATTCTTGGGGAACCAGAACTGGAGATGAAGGCAAAGTCTGATAAGTACGTGATGGTTTAAGTGTCTCTGTCTCACAGGTTTTAATATCTGAATTATTTTGAACATTTTTCTGGTTCTCCAATGTGTTCTCAACAGAAGGAGGTTGAGAAACTATTCTTTGTGGACTGTTGGTGCAACTCCCAGAGGAGGAGCTGCTGTCTCCAATGAGAAGAGGAACACTGCAGCTAGAGCACATTTCTGGGCGATGATTCTCAGAGGATGGCACCTTAGACTCAGGCATTCTATCACTGTGAGAGGTGCTAGGCTCTTCATCATTGCTGCTGACCAGATCAATGTACTCAAGGACAGGTCTTAACGGTCCTTCACTAACAAACTGAATGTCATCTTCATTCTCTTCCGTTGCTGACTTGGGTGCCTCGGGTCCAGCTGGAGGGACAGATTCTATTATCTATAAAAACAAGCCAAAACACGCTCAATCTAGGGGGCCAAGTACTTGCGGGAGTCCCCCCCAAAGAACCGTTAAAACGAACTAGAAAGACTCATATTAGCAGAAATAAGTCAAAAAGAAAAGTACAGGATGGTCTCACTTATATGATGGATATAGGGAAAAACAAGCAAACGAATAAGAAAGAATGAAAACAGCCAATGGAACTGAACCATGGAGCGAGAGAGGAGGAGGGGGAAGAAGGGGGGGGGAGGTGAAGAGCACAAAAGATTAGGATAGTTAACAAATGTTAGTGAGTGGGAAAGCCCTGGGGTACACAATAATGGACCAATGTAATATGAATATGCATATAATATATATGCAAATTAAAAAAATTAAATTAAAAAATTTTTTTTTAAAGAGAGAAAAAAAAGGGACAGGGCTATTAGGGAATGGAGTAAGAAAAAAAGAGAGCCATCTGCATAGTGCCAGGCAGGCAGGAGAACTGCTTCTTCCCAGCATGGAAATTGTACTGATTCCTTTTTCTTCTTAATTAATTTATTTTTTTATATATGTGTTTTACATCTTTGTATTTTCTGGGGACTACCCACCACCTTTCCTCCCTGACCAATCCGTCCCATCTCCACCCCTCCTAACCCCCCACATACTCATCCCTTTTATGGAATTTTCATGTACATGTCTATGGCCTAAATTGTCAACCGGAATAAACTTTATAATAATAATAAAAAACAAATAAGATAAAAAAAAATATTTACAGAGACTCCTCAGCGTAGTCCTCATTGGACTAAACTGGGCCTTATGCCTATCCCTGGAAGGAAATATCTCTGGCTAAGTGCCAGGAAAATGAATTGGAGTGGGCTGAGTCACAAGCTTCTACTGAAGTGGGATGGAAAAATTCCCTGTGGACCATATGGACTGATGGTGAAGGGGAAAGGAAAATCAGAGAACAGAAGGGGAAATGGATGATGGTCTGGCAAACTTAAATTATCTTCTTTGTTCTGTGTTTATATAAATAATCACATAGTTAATCATGATTTGTAATTTGTTATTTGTTGAAAATTTCCCATGAAATTAATATATATAATTGTCAAAAAGTCAAATATTGTTATGGGCTGAATCCTCCAGACTCACGAAAGCAATGAGCCCTGAGAGATGTAAAAACAAGCTTTTATTGCAGGTCGACCTGGGCCCAACCTGAGAATCCACCACTCAGTGGCGGCCTCTTGGAGGAAGGACCTGGGTCTCCACTTCTTAGGGATTTATATACTGTTCACAGTGACATGGTATTTTTTCACAGTTAACCTGTTTAGACATAGATAAAGTTATCTATAACATGTTTGGACATAGTTAAGACTGATAACAGGAAACCATCTGGAGCCACTATGGCCTTAGCATTATCTGAAACGGCGTGCAAGGTTAAGAGCTAACTTTATCCATGCAATGCTTCAGCTCTGCTGCAAGGTTAAGGGCTAACTTTATGCAATGCTTCAGTTCTGCTCTTCTTCATTCCCCCCTTTTTCTTGTTGTAAGTTATAAAAATATTTTTAGGGGGAGAAGTTGATATTGTTGCCTGAGCACTGGAGTCTGTACTGTGTTGAATCTATCTTGAACAAAAGCAATTAAGCGGTTTATTATGCAAGGACCAATAGTAAGAGCTAGCAAGAGTATTATCAAAGGGCCTGCAATAGCGGATAACAATGTTGTGAGCCATGGGGAGGCAGAAAACAGAGATTCAAACCAATTTTGTTGTGCCGACAGTTCTAGTTTTCTTTGGGCGAGTTTTTCACAGAGTTTTTTCATGGAATCTCACACTACTCCTGTATGATCAGCATAAAAACAGCATTCTTCTCCCAAAGTGGCCAGAGCCCTCCCTGCTGAAAGAATACAAGGTCAAGACCCCGCAGGTTTTGGAGAACTACCTCAGCAAGGGAAGAGAGAGATTTTTCAAGTCTAGAGATAGAGCTTTCAATTTGTTGTAGGTCTTCATTAATAGCTACTCGTAATGCAGAGAAGATGGAGTGTTGGGTGGCCATGGCTAATGTGGCTATGCCGGCACTGGCTATTTCTAATATCGAGGCAACTGTTAGTGTTATCCCTACTCCTACTGCTTGTTGCTGTCTTAAAGGATGGGTAAGGAAAACGTCTCCATGATGGTAGATTACTCTAGGGAAGAGGTGGACTAGGAGACACCATTCTTGGTTTGTACCTAACACACTACTGGAGGTACATATGGTTAGACCAGAGGCACTGCAGACCCATTATGTGTTATTTGGAGCTGGGTAATAGAAGGTGTTGTTGCTAAGCAAGATATTACTACAAGCAGGGTTGGGTGGAATATTAATGTTGATAGAGAGGCAAAGCCCTGAGCCTTGAACCTCAGATACAGTGAGACTGGTTTTTATAGCCGGTTTACATTGGTCAGCATCTGTGGAGGGGCTTACACTATAGTTAACAATGACACCCTGATAGTAGGGTGGAGGAGTTGACAAGCATAGCCAGCTGTCTGTGGTAAGTGCAGGAGAGGAAGCATTAAGGGGACTGAAAGAGGATTGAACTAATGGAAAATAATGATCTACGGTGGACTGCAGTTTGATGTTTGGCGGTGATGGACGTTTAGGGTTTTTGGTGGGAGTGCTAGGGGTCTCGGTGGAAGTGCTGACCTTGATTATCTTTGTGTGAATTACAGGGTTGGGCCCTATAGATTGTGTTAAACGAGCAGTATGGGTGACTTTAATCTGAAAGATACCCACTCTTTGGTGCCCTGAACCGCCTTTGGAGTATTGCTGGATACCCCACTGGAGACCTGTGCTCCATTGCCTGTCAATTTTTCCTTGCTCCATGAAGGAGAGATTTGAATAGTTTTACAGGTTTTGACACACTTATTAGCTTTTTCCTGGGAATTACACTGAGTGGAGATAAGGTCATCTTTAATGGGACTCACCCACTTAGAATCGCCATCGTTACTAGATACACACGACCAACTGTAACAAAAATGATGCTGGGTTCCCTCGCAGGTACCATAATTTCTTTTGTGCCCAGGGCACACATAATATCCTCTCATCCAATAAAAACAACATTATGAGTTGAAACCTCCCCACGTTTAGTAGGCTGATTTCCCCTTTCCCCCATCAGAGCTGGGTGGCTCACGTTTAGCAGGGGCCACCATGTCCATGGGGCAGCAATCCTGCTGGCGGAGGTTAGCGGTGTAGAGGTGGAATCATATATTGTCCAGGTCACGTTGACGGGGTCATGGGATCGGCAGAGCTCACCCCTATCTGAATCTCTTGAAGAAGCATCCACGTCAGGAGCTGGAGTGCCATTGCTGTTAGAGTGCATGAGTCGGATCTTAAGAGCATTGTCAGGGTCTAGTCATGCCATCCACTATTCGGGGTCAAGGTGTGTGACTTGTTTTAGTGGCAGTGCGGACCTGGAAGTGGTGGATCCATGGTGCTATTCCGTCAACTTTGACTGCAAATGGAGCTCAAAGATTATGAGATAAGGGCCTTTTCATCTAGATTCTAAGGTTTTGGGAGCATGGCGCTTTACCCATACCCACTGCCCTGGTTAGGGTGTGCCATAGTTAAGTAATCAGAAGTTTTTAAAGTGTAATCTATGCCTGTCTTTGGCTTTTCATAAACAGCCCTAACCTGTTCCAAATATCATGCCAAATCATTTGTAATCCTAGCATATGTAAACCAAAAAAAGTAGTTTGATCATTTCCCATGTAATGGAGTTCAGCATCTGGTGTAACGGGGGGTGGCCTCCCAAACATAATCTCATAGGGGGTAAACCCTGTGGTATATGGCGTGTTTCTAACCTGAAACAAGGCATAAGGGAGGAGCGTCACCCAATCTCTGCCAGTCTCCAGACACAGTTTGCTTAAAGTTTCTTTTAGGGTCCTACTCATGCTTTCTACCTGCCCAGAACTTTATGGGTGGTAGGCACAATGGAGTTTCCACTTGATGCCTACCTGGATAGCTAACTTTTGAACAATCTGAGAAACAAAAGCAGGCCCATTATTGGACCCTATAAATTTTGGGACCCTTTATCGGGGCATGATTTCTTCTAG
The DNA here is from genome assembly GCA_004024945.1 of Uropsilus gracilis. Classification (NCBI taxonomy): domain Eukaryota; kingdom Metazoa; phylum Chordata; class Mammalia; order Eulipotyphla; family Talpidae; genus Uropsilus; species Uropsilus gracilis. The sequence goes on from PVHY01023347.1 coordinate 7,036, forward strand.
AAGTTTCTTTCCTATGGTACTAGCAGTTTCATTTTTGGTTGGAAATGCTTCTGTCCAACCAGAAAAGGTGTCAACCATAACTAGGAGGTATTTATACCCACATTTCCCTGGTCGTACCTCTGTAAAATCTATTACTCAGGTCTCACTAGGAAATTATCCCCTTTTTTGTTTTCCCTGCTCGGCTTGCGCCGGTGCCAGTTGCATATTTTGGCAGGCCTGGCAGTCTCTGACTGCAGCTTCTATTATGCCTGAGCGGAAGGGGAAATCTTGCAAGGCTCTGAAGAGGAGATTTTTTATGTTGTCTATCCCTAAGTGTGTGGTTTGGTGTAATTGATGGACAAGAGTCTTTCTTAGCTATTGAAGAAGAAAAATCTGTCCATGAGGACTTGTCCACCAGCCATCTTGGAGGACTGCGTGAGTACACCTTTGCTGGATCCACATCCGATCTTCCCCCTAGGGTATAGGGAAGAAGAAGTTTAGGCAAGGTAGGTAGACCAGGCGGAGGCAATGATAATGCTAAGGCTGCGATTGGTGCAAAATCTTGGGTTCTGAAGTGGACAGGGTATCGATTTCCAGCAACCTGAGGGGAGTCACCAGATTGGTGACCTCGGCAGTGTATGACCGCTACTCTTCGGGGAAAGTGAATCACCTTTAGAAGAGTCTGTATCAAGGGCGTGTGACAGATGGGCTTACCTTCAGACGTGATGAACTCTCGCTCAGCATGTATGGTCCCATGTATGTGGAATGTAGCTAACACATACCTGCTGTTGGTGTAGACATTAAAGTCTTTCCCCTCAGCCATTGTTAGGGTTTGAATCAGGCCTATGAGTTCTGCCTTTTGAGCAGACGCGTTGTCTAACAGTCTCTGACTCCAGATTATTTGATGATCAGTGGTGATTGCTGTTCCTGCGCATCTCTGCCGTGCCACAAACAGGCTGCTACCATCTGTGAACCATGTCAGGGCATCTCTGGTCAACAGGGGCAAGTTGGTGAGGTCTGTCAAGCTAAGGATGCTTGGCTTAGAATCTGTAGACATGGATGTGGTTCTGGCCTGGATGGGTCCAGTCCCTTTGGGAGGAGAGTAGCAGGGTTTATAGTCTCGCTCACCTGGAAGTGGACCTGATGGGTATCCAAGAGGAGTCCCTGGTAGTGGGTCAGCCTGCTGTTGCTGATCCATCTTCCCGGTGGGTGTCTGAGTACAGTCTCCAGTGCATGGTATGTGGAGATAAATACCATCTTGCCCAGAGTCAATTTATCAGCATCTTTAAGGGCTGTGGCTGCTGCAGCAGTAATATGCAGACCCGGAGGTCAGTATGCTGCCACTGAATCTAATTTTTTTGAGATATAGACCCTGGCTGCTTCCAAGGTCCTAAATCCTGGGTGAGCACTGCCCTTGAGATGCCCCTCTTTTCATCTACTTACAGGATAAAAAACTTTTCAGGGTCAGGCAGACTGAGGGCTGGAGTGGATAAGAGAGCCTGTTTAAGATCTTGAAGGCTAACTCTTGAGTCACTGTCTACGAGAAGGGGGCTTTCCCTTCAATTGTAGCCTCATATAGTGGACGAGCCCGCTCTGTAAACCTGGGTATCCATAAGCAGCAGTATCCTACCAACCCCAAAAACTCTCTGACTTGTCTGCGGTTTGTTGGGGTGGGAATAGATGAGATTGTTTGAGTCATTACCAGAGTAAGCCAGCACTTTCCTTCTCACAATTTGTATCCCAAATTGCATACTTCAGAGTATTTGGGCCTTGGTTGCACTCACCCGGTAACCAAGGTCTGCTAAGGTGCAAAGCAGGTCCATGCTAGTTTTCAGGCACATATCCCGGTCTGCTGCTACTAACAGGATGTCATCAACATACTGCAGAATAGTAACATGAGAGTTTTCCCGGTGGAAGACCAGCAAATCGCTGGCAAGGGCCTCATTAAACAATGTGGGAGAGTTCTTGAATCCCTGTAGCAACCTGGTCCAGGTTAATTGAATGACTGGCTTGCCAAGTGCCTCAGTCCATTCAAAGGCAAAAATTTTTTGGCTTTTTGGTGCCACCGGAATAGAGAAAAAGGCATCTTTCAGATCCAGAATAGTGTACCACAACAAATTAGGCGATAGGGAACTTAACAAAGTATATGGATTAGGAACTGTTGGGTGAATGTCCGCCACCTGGGAGTTCACCTCACACAAATCCTGGACTGGACTGGCTGATAATCTCTATTTGGCTTTTTGATGGGGAGCAAGGGTGTATTCCAGGAGGATCGGCAGGTTGTGAGAATTCCTGCCTCTCTGAATCTTTTAATGTGCTTGCTGATTGCTTTTTGGCTTTCTAGAGACATTGGGTATTGTTTTACCCTTACTGGAGTGATGCCAGGTTTTAACTCTACATAAATGGGAGTATGATGTTTGGCAAATCCTGGTCCTCCTGTCTCGGCCCAGGCGTTTGGAATTTCACTTAGCCACTCCAAAGGGACACCAGTCTTCCGGGGTCTTGGGTGTATGTTGTCATTAGTGTCAGCTCCTTTCCCCTCCCTTATCAGTTTTTGAGTTCCGGCCTCTTCAAAAAGTCTATGCTCGTCCACCAAGACCAGGGAGAGGACGGCAGTCCCAGTGGCAGCCGCCGCAGGGCTAGAGATTTGCACTCCTCGTGATGTAAAAGAGATTTTCCCTCTGACCTTTGTTAAGAGATCTCGCCCTAATAGAGGTGTGGGGCAGTCAGGAATAATCATAAAGGAATGCTGCACAGTCCCAGAGGCCAAATCAACAGAGTGATTTGTAGTCCAACCATAAAACTGTGAACCAGTAGCACCTTGTACCAGGGTGCACTTGTTCATCAGTGGCCCTTGATCCCTGGTTAGGACTGAGTGCTGCGCGCTGGTATCTACCAGAAAGTCCACCAGCCTCCCCTCCACTGTTAAAGTTACCCTGGGCTCGGGGAGGGAGTCCGAACCCTGACCCCCCTATTCACTGTCTATGTCATTTTCTCCGATAGTCATGACCGGGGTCTTGTGTTGGTGTGGAGACCCAGTTCACTTTTAGGGCAATTTTTAGCCCAATGCCCAAACTCCCAGCATTTTGCACATTTGATTCCTCTGCAGCCCAGGTCTTGGCCTGGGTATACACCCCTATCTTGGTAACTGTCTTGGTCCTTGCCTACTGCGGCTAGCATGATCTTGGTCATTTGTCTCAATTGCCTCTTTTGTTCTAGTGTCTAGACCTTTTATCTTCTTCTCTGAGTCTATCTTCCCTTTCTTCTGGTGTCTCTCTACTGTAGAACACCTTTTCTGAGGTTTGCACAAGTTCCTGGACAGGTCTTTGGGGCTGACTGGTTGACAATAATTGCTGCTTGGCTCTCTACCGCTTCAGGGTCAAGGGGAGTATAAAGGTGGAAAGCCTCTACTATTTGTTCTAAGAAGGCGGCAGGGCTGTCCTGGGGGCCCTGCCGAACATCTCCTACCTTGGTCAGATTAGCTGGTTTTCGGGCAGCGACACGTAAGGCTGCCATGAGAGTCTGGCAGTAGGTTTGGAGACACTCCCTCTGAATTTCAGGCTGTGTGAATCCCACTGTGGACGCTCCATAGGGAAGGTTCGATTAATGACCAATGGATCCTGGGTGGGTTGTCCATCGTCCCCTGGCACATTGCAGCGCACCTCTAAAAAGATAAGCCCCCTCTCTTCTGTAGTGAAAAGAGTGTTAAGAAGTTGTTGACAGTTGTCCTAAGTGGGCTGGTGGGTAAAGAGAATAGATTCAATGAGATTTATCAACCCTCACAGATTTTCAGAAAATGGAGGGTCTGATGCTTCCAATTATATAAGTCTGATATAGAAAAAGGCCAATACTGAAAGGCCTGAACCCCATCCTCCTCAGTTGGTCCAATAGCTCTAAGGGGGGCCAGGAGTGGCATCTGCAGACGTGTGCAGGCAGCGGGTCCCAGGGATCCCATGGCTTCTTGCTGTGGAGGGGGATAAGGAGGTGGAGGCTCCGAGTCTCTGGGAGCTCTCGGAGCCGAACCTTGTACAGGAGGGGCTGTGGGGACCATGTCAGAGTCCAGAAGTTCAATAGGGGTAGAGTCAGGCAGGACAGGAGGTTTTTGAGCTTTTGCCTGTTTCTGATCTAACCCATTATCTGAGGTAGAGCAAGACTCGGACCTCCTGATTGTAAGCAGGGACAAAGAGCCTGAGCCAGTTAGGGGGGCAAGTGGTTAAATCTTCCCATAAGAGAATATAGGGAATTTGGTTGGGGTGTCTCTTAAAAACTTGATGCTTAATTTCCCAAATAATTTGCAGTTTAAGAGATCCCCCTGGTGGTTAGACAAAGTCAAAAGATCTATCAGGGGCCGAAGAGAAAGTAGACCAATCGGCAGAACAAAAGGTAATGAGTGTCTTCTTATGAACCTGGAGACTAAGATCCTGGGCTCGCCTGTGGACATCAGAAAAATGGTTAATCATGAGACCGAGCGGGGTAGTAGATGGGGACTGTACATGACTGTCTCAAGATCCTCAGAGGTATTTCTGTAACAAAAAGTAAAGGGGGATCCCCACACAAAGGAGACACACAAGACAAACGAGACTAAGACAACACAAGCCGGCTGGCAATTTACTCAGATACCTCAATCCTTGAAAAAATCTCTCTATGGGGCCTGGATTCCGCGTCAGGCCGATCTCTGGGTTCCTTTTCAGAGATGCCTCCTCCAGAAGATTTAAGCGATCTTAAATCTTAGAAGGCCTTCTATCAGGATGTCTCCCAAAGGTGTACTTTCCCTTTGAAAGTTAGCCAGTTTGTCTCAAAACCTCGATCTGGCTTCCACGTCAGATCGTCACACAGAAAAATCAAACAAGAGAGCAGAGAAGGAAAAGCAAAAACGAAAGAAGGAACAGAGAGGATAAGAAAGGGAAAGTGAAGGAGAAAAGGAAAGAGAAGGGGGTTTACCACAGGGATCCAATGTCGCCTCAGGTCAGAGGTGAGCCCCACTCACATAGCATAGGTTTGGGTGGTCACTTACACCCTGTCACTAAGCCGGAGTGAGTTTGGGGGGCCCTGTGGCTCCCAGAAAAGAAGAAGAGTAGGAAGAAAGAGAAAAGAAGGGAAAAAAAGGGGAAGGCTTGACTTTCGCGTCCTCGATATGAGGTGGAGGATCCTGGATGAGCCCCCAAATGTTATGGGCCGGAATCCTCCAGACTCACGAAAGCAACGAGCCCATGGAAAATGTAAAAACAACAAGACTTTATTGCAGGTCCACCTGGGTCCAACCTGAGACTCCACCCACTCAGTGGCAGCCTCTTGGAGGAAGGACCTGAGTCTCAACTTCTTCGGGGTTTATAGTGACATGATATTTTTTCACAGTTAACCTGTTTAGACATAGTTAAAGTTATCAATAACATGTTTGGACATAGTTAAGACTTTTTGACTGACAATAGGAAGCCATCTGGAGCCACTGTGGCCTTAGCATTTTCTGAAATGGCATGCAAGGTTAAAAGTTAACTTTATCTATGCAATGCTTCAGCTCTGCTGCAAGGTTAAGGGCTAACTTTATCTATGCAATGCTTCAGCTCTGCTCTTCTTCAATATTAGTAAAAGACTTATGAAAAATAGCAGGTACCTACCATTTTCTCCTCAAATTCCAGTCTTGTTTTCTGAAGGTATCAGAACTATGCTTATATAGCTACTTCTTCAGCTATTCTTTCATGTTTGGTATAGGTAAAGATTTAGCTCTTTTATGTTTATCTCTCTGCTTCCACATTTCCTAATCATATATCATAGCAGAGATTATTGATCACTAAAAATTACATTAAAAATATAAAAGTGTAAATTTTGTTGAATTAGCATATGCATTTTATTTTTTGTCTTCTTTATTTTTCATACTTTCCAGTACCTTTACTGTTGTTTCCCTAATGATCATATTTTCATACACTTATTGGTTATTCCAATATATTTGCTTATCAAATATCTGATTTAAGCCTATGATTTTTATTACGGAAACTTGTTACTTTCTTATTGATTAGTTGAAGGTCTTTTTGTATTCAGGATACAAGACCTTTGTCAAAGAGACTTTTTGCAAATTTTTTCTCCTAGAAAATTACTTGTCTCTTTACTTTTGAATGGTGCCCTTTGATGTGCTGATTTTAAATTTTTATGAAGTTTTACCTGGGGATTAAGTTTTTCATATAATGTTTTGTTTTCCCTGGAGTTAGTGATTGCCTTTTTCATTTGCTTGTTTTAATATGAACTATTTAGAATTATTTTTTCTTCAGCATATGTGTCAAATACCTCTCAATATTATTATCAATTTCACTATATCAGATAATATCATTTTTCTGTTTTTTTTTTTCCAACTGAGAAAATTTCCCTCCCTCACTGTTTGGAGCCCCTGATATTTTGCTATAATTTAACTTAATTTTCTGCTAGACATGCTGTTATAGCAGTCATCCTGGATCTTTCTTTGTGAACTGGAAGAAAAGCCTTCAAGCTCATGTCATCTATATTGTCAGTTTCTCAGATAGTCCCTTGTTTTTAATGTTGCTAATCCTCACTATCTGTAGTATGTGATAGGGACAGGATTTAAGCATGAATGTATTTGTGTGTGTGTGATTAAGCAGTGAGAATTGACTGCTTTTTTTGGTAACCCTTTATAGGCACTTTGTTAAGGGTATTTTTCTCTGTTCTACTGAGTTATTTGATTCCTTATCCTCTTTTCTGCTTCTGTAAAAAGGTGTTGTTGAACTCTTTTATTGACTAATGATGCCTTTCTTTTTTTTTTTGAGACTAGGTCTTGCTACTTTGCCCACGGAACTGCAGGCGCATGTTGCCCTGTGTAGCATGGACTCAAGCGATTCCCAGCCTCAGCTTCCCAGGTAGCTGGGATTACAGGCATGTGCCACCACACCCAGCTATTTTTTGGGACTAGGTTTCACTGTGTTGCCCTGGGCAGGACTCGAACCGCGATCCCTAGCCCCAGCTGCTCCATAGGCTGAAGCTTACAGACACGAGCCACCGTGTCTGGCTCTTCCTTTCTTATTTTTGTCATTAGATGTTTGTACTTTTATTCCTTTTAATTTGTTGGAAGAGCTGGATATAAACACATGCTGTCAGCCCATTTATCTGGAAATCTTTTACCTTAAATATATAATCACAGTGGCATTTATTAATTCCTTTTGTCCATTTTCTCTTTGTGAAATCCAGTGACATTTATTTAGCCTTACCCTGCTGCAACTCTTATGTAGTTTTTAAATTGGTGGAAACATTTTAAGCATTTTTTGATTTTAAACATTTTTTTTAAAATGTGACTCCCAGTGACCAGGAAAGCTTTTGGTATGTTATATATACTATCCTCTTTAAGTCTCAGCTTTTATTTCTTGCTTTAATAAGGGACTTACACTATTTAAGTTCTAAGAACAATTGATATTCTTTGTGTCAGTTTCTTTGGCCAGAGTAGTTATTATATAATATTTTCAGATACAGCTTTTCAAATTCAGTATATCTTCCAAATTGAGTTGTAGATGCTTAAAGATAAGGACAGTATGTTGTGAATTGTTTATATTCAGTGATGAAGTATTGATTTGGCTTTCTATGTTCTTGTTTGTTTACATTCCATTCTTGCAAACATATTGCTTTAAAGCCTTATTTTACATTATTCTTTACTTAGTTTTTGTGAAATTATCTTAAAAATTTCACTGTTTATCACTGTCATTTTGTGTCATGCATAAGATGTACATAAAATATAATTATTCTATGTGCTTGGTTCATCGTAGGACCTCTCAGTATTAGGTTGAACTGTGCTGAATTGTCAATTTTATAAGTTAAAATAATCATGTGTTTCAACCCAAAATGGATTTTATGATATGGCAGGAAAAACAATATCCTACCTAATAATCTGTACACTAATAATGTGACTTTTGTATTTTTCTTTTTCTTTTTGCCTTGGATGCAGTATTTCTTCTTAAAGAGAAACATGTAGACACTGCTTGTGGTGCTTGTGGTGATGTGCAAATGTGTATGTATGTCAGCATGTACATAGACTGGGAGAAGTGAAACCCTATTCTGTCTAAAAGATTCTTTCCACAGGGCCTTGTCTGTAGAGGAGTTGATGGTATGACCATGTTTACACCTGAGGACACTTTCCATATTGAGTCTTGTGACTCATCCAGCAATTTCTCTTTACCTGAAAACCTTCTTGTTGCTGCTTCTACATTGTACACATTTATACCTTATCTTCCACTCAGAACTTTTTTGACTATATCTGAAACCTGCCACTTTATTTGAGGTATAATGTTTGGCCCCATTTCTTTTAATGTGTCATGAAAAATTGTACTTTTCTCTTGGGTCCCTATTTTGTGATAAGTTCAGAAACCCTGTGGCTAACTTCTTTTCTTTAAGAGAAATCAGTGGTTTTCACTATGGTTTTATTGAAAAGAACACCAAAAGCGAATCTAGCATTTATATGTCACTCTTGTCCCATGCGTGAGCACACAAGTAAATATGGATAATTGGTGCTTTTATGGTAGAGGCAGAAGCAAGAAGCTTCTCTCTCTCTCTCTCTCTCTCTCTCTCTCTCTCTCTCTCTCAGATTATATTCAAGTATAGTCATTCTTTGCCAAGTATTCCTGACCTACAATTGTCAGTTCTTTTTTAATGGGTTTATAACTTCCAAGTCTACTTGCATGTCTACATACACAGTTCCCATCCCCCAAGATTGCCCATTGTGCCAGGATCTCTAAGTTGGAAAAAAAGTAACGCCCCGCCCCATCCCATCCCATCCCACTCCATTCTCTTTTACTTACTTACTTACTTACTTACCTACCTACCTACCTACCTACCTACCTACCTACTTACTTACTTACTTACTTACTTGCTAGGTCTTGCTATTTTTGCCCGTGTAACCGCAGGTTCTCCTTGCCCGGGGTACCACAGACTCAAGCAATCCCCAACCTCAGCTTCCCACGTAGCTGGGATTACAAGTGCGCACCACCATGCACAGCTATTTTTTTGGAACCAGGTCTCGCTACCGGCCCCAGGAGGGACTCGAACCGCGATCCCCAGCCCCGGCCGCTTCATAGGCTGAAGCTTACAGGCATGAGCCACCGTGCCCGCCCAATTTTGAAGAAAATGCTCTTGGAGATATATGTGAATGTTTTCACCCTGTAATTTGAAAAGTCCTTTCCTATAAATTCACTTTTTTTGGGCCATGTTAGTCCATTCTATAATGTGTGTGTGTCTAAATGTTTCTGTAAGTTTCAAACAAAAATACCTTGGAAAGCACCTCAGGAGGGGATGGGTAGAGGGGGAAATTATCTTATAAATAATGTTGTTTGGGCTTTGTAAAGTCTGGGCATTTCTCCTTTACTGTTTAAACATAATGAATTTTTCCAGCCACCACACGAAATCCTTAAGGAAATAAATGGGCTGGTCAACTGTTGTGAATGGCATAACAGATGTAAGAATTTCTTGTGTTTTACATATATAATTTTCCAGATATTTTCAATAATGGCTAACATAGTGAAAGTTTCATTAACAGAGGTCAAGAAACTTACTGACAGAAGGATAAATATTATATACTCAGCATTATGCATGATTAAAGTTACAGTAATCATGATTTCCTGAGAACACATACATGGGTGAACTTTTAATATAGAAATGCTGAAACTTCACTCTTACTGATTTGAAATCTAAATTTAGATAAAGTACTTAAGTAAATGTACTCCCTGAACATATACTCATTAAACCTCTTGTTGGGAATGATGTTAAGGAAAGCTATGAAGAAGATCTGAGTTTGAAATATTGCTACATTATATTGGAGTTTTATGGATATATAAAAATCAAACATCTTTAAAAATAAATCAGTCATTTTAATATTACCTTTATGTATTTAGTTGAAAGTGTAGTTCTTAAGTTGTAGAAACCTAAATATGTCTAATTCTGTAATATATGTATGTTTTAAAGTGCCTATACAGTTTAATAAAATACCTTTAGATGCATGTATACTTTATTTTTATTATGTACTTTTGTTATGGCACCTAATCCTGTTGAGTAAGATGATAAATTTATAACTGATAGTTGTGTATTTTGTTGTGAAGTCACCTCTATGGAATTCATTCATTCATATAGAGTATTTATTAAGAATCTGATGTGTGAAATTCACTTGCTAGATACTCAACTACAGTAGTCAAAATGCTACAGACCAACAAGAGTTTTGATTATAATAATAACTACGTGCTTATTATTGAAACTCATCATTAAAATTCTGTGAAGAAAAAAAACTAGTTTTTTTTTTTTAATGTAACTAGGGAATTAACCTGGAGTGAGAGGGCTGTACATACCTACTTGAAAAAGGTCAGTTTTTAAAATCCAGGATGATTTGTCACCAAGGCAAGATGAGTGGATAAGAGCATGGTGATTTTTGGAGTCGGACACATTTCATACACTGGACTCTGCTCTTACTAGCAGACCATAAATAAGAACTGTTGAATAGAGACATCAGAATTGACTATTAACACTGACCTTATAAATGATGTTTACTACTCTTTGTATGGGATGGGCCTGCTGTAGCTAGGGACTCCTTTTTTATTTTGTATGATCAAATTTTATTCTCATGTATCGAGTAGCAAAGTTCCCTCTGCCACAGAAGTAGGACAGTGACTCAGATGACCCGCCCTTTAAGCTGTTAGTCATGCAAATAAATATCCCTCTGCACAGTAGCAGCAAATTCCAACCCAGCCTGCTTAGGTGATTTGTGGAGAGTAGGGTATTCATTTTTAAATCATCAGAAATCCAACAGAAACATCAAAGTCCTTATAAAATTCTTAAGTGTTATACATCTAGAATGATAATTTTGCTTATAAATATTTGATTATGCTTGTACGTCCAATATTTAATTAACCAATGGATTTATCTACCTACCTACCTACTTACCTGCCTATCCATAAGACTGGTATCAAATTGGCATAACTATACTGCAGGCATTGATGTGATTATTCTACAGGCAGTGGTCTTGAATTTAGGAATAGTCAGTTTTCAGAGCTTGGAAAGAATCTTGAAATTGTAAGATAATCTTTCCTAGCAGACAGCCTCTCTTTCCTAAAAATGGTTGCTAACAGTTGAATACAACCACCTCTTTCTCCTCCTCCTCCAGCTTGTTTGTAGGTTCGTAGGATAGCCTAAGAAGGTAAACAGTGTGATACCTTTTACACACCCTGTAGTTTCTCAATATTTAAGACAGGATAATAAGAAGTCCTGTCTTTAAATTATGTTTTAGAGTAACATATCTCCTTTCTACCTGTTCTCTTTCAGTGGTTTCATCATTGAGAGTCTCTAAGAAAACCTCTTGCAGACTTTTGTTCTCAGCCCTCTAGAAAATAGTAGTGATCTTGGGGTGTCACTATCTTTTCTAAAGTATGGGTTGAGACTTGAGATGACTCTCCTACATTACCCCATAGTTTCTTAAGAGAGAGAATGAATCAGGAAATGATTCAGTTTGTTTTTCAAAGTGTAGGCAGGAATACTTGGAGATGAGATAAGCTAAAATGCAGATTCCTGCACCTAAATTACATATTCACCAGGATCTAAGTAAGACTTGGAGTATTCATTTTTTAGTAAGTTTTCTGGTGAAAAAACAGTGCCCTTAATGGAATTCTTGGGAAAAAAAAAACTTTATGTTAAAGTTGCCCACTTAATTTTCAAAGAAGTAATCCAATTTAGTGGATGCCAAGTTGGAGGTGTTCATCAAGAGCCAAGTGGCTTCCTTATTAGGAATGCTGTATGGATTGGAATGTTGGGTTTGTGTAATCTGATTCTGTAAAAACCATTATAATTTTAGAATAATGCTGGATAATACATCAGTCACCAAAAGTAGATATACTTGCCTCAAAAAAGTAGATATACTGCTGCATATTTTAGTAGGTGATCAAGAAGATGTGGTTGAATTTGGAAGATTTGTTTGTAATTACATTCATTCTATTAGTTTTATTATGGAATGATTAGTAATGAGATTGCTTCATGTGTCTAGTGTGGAGTATGGTCAAAACTCAAGAGTGTGATTTTAGTTTCTTCTTCTTTTCTTACCTTTTTTTTTTTTTTTTTGAAACTAGGTCTCGCTATTTTCATCCATGGAACTACAGGCTCATGTTGCCCGGGGTAGCACGGACTCAAGCAATCCCCAGCCTCAGCTTCCCAGGTAGCTGGGATTACAGGCACGTGCTACCATGCCCAGCTATTTTTTGGGACTAGGTCTCGCTGTGTTGTCCTGAGTGGGACTTGAACTTTGATCCCTAGCCCCTTCATAGGCTGAAGCTTGCAGGCATGAGCCACCCATTCCCAGCTTGATTTTAGTTTCTTATGGAAGAAGACTTTGTTAAGAACTAGATCATAAGATTGTAAGTTTTTTTGTTTGTTTGTTTTTTGTTTTTTTTAGAGACTAGTAGTCTTGAACCCACAGGCTCAAGTGATCCCGAGCCTCAGCCTCCCAGCTAGCTGGGATTACAGGTGCGTGCCACCAAACCTGGCTGATTGTAAGTTTAATTTTTTTAAACTTTTAAATATTTTGTTGAACATTTATGTGTTTAAACATTTATGTGTTTACATTCTTGGCTGACATTTTGTAGTTTTTGTTTTTTGTTAGAGAATAAAAAAAGAGAATAATTGGGAAATGACCCCTCTTTTTTTCTACTTTTTTTTTTGTTATTGGAATAATTCTTAGGGACTGGTAATTATTTTAATATTGGTAATTGTTTTAACATTTATCAGTGAAACAAATTAGGTTTGTATTTTTATTGGTGGAAGTTTTGATTGCTAATACATCTCTTAGTTTTATTCAAATTCTTTATTCTTGAGTTAGTTTTGCTGATTTGTTTCTAGGAGTTTTCTGTTTTATATAGTTTGATTATTTAATTTGCTTATATACAGTTGTTCATTGTATTTCTTTATGTGGTAGTATTCATCTTTTAGAAGTCACTGGTAACATCCATTTCATTCCTGATATTAGTATTTTTAGTACCATCTCCTTATTTGTCAGTTTAGCTAAAGGTTTTGAGTTTTATTAATCTCTTCATAGAACACTGGGTTTCAATGATTAGTTTCAATGATTTTCTGTTTTCTGTTCCATTTGTTTTCACTCTAGCCTTTTCTCCCCCTTCTCTTTGGTTTGGCTTTAGTTTACATTTAAGTTAACATGGGAGGTTAGATTGTTGATTTGACAGCTTTCTTCATTTTTTAAATATATATGCTTGCAACTCTAACTTTCTTAATAAGCATTGTTTTTACTATCTCATAACTGTATCTCTAGTTTGTTGTGCTTTTATTTTTATTTAACTCACAGTGTATTCTAGTTTCACTGATGATTCTTTTTATGTGTTGTTATTTAGGAGGGCATTGTTTAACTCACAGTGTATTCTAGTTTCACTGATGATTCTTTTTATGTGTTGTTTTTTAGGAGGGCATTGTTTACATCTTTCCTTGTTATTGATTTCTAGTATCATGCTATTGTAGTTAGATAATATACTTTATAGTCTCGCTATTTTTGCCCATGGAACCGCAGGCTCCCGTTGCCCGGGATACCACAGACTCAAGCAATCCCCAGGTTTAGCTTCCCAGGTAGCTGGGATTACATGTGTGCGTCACCACGCCCAGCTATTTTTTGGGACTAGGTCTTGCTACGTTGCCCCGAGCAGAACTTGAACCGCGATCCCTAGCCCTAGCTGCTTCATAGGCTGCAGCTTACAGGCACGTGCCACTGTGCCCGGCTGAGTTAACTGCTTTAACTCATATGGGGAGTGGTGGAATTGTGTGAAGTTCATGAAAATGCACTAATTTTTAGTTATAAGAAAATTAAGTTATAGGGACGTAATATGTAACATGATGACTATATATAGTTAACAATACTATCTTGCGCTAAAAAAAATGTGGTACATATACATGATGGAATACTACGCACCCATCAAGGAGGACAAACACATGTCATTTGCAGCAACCTGGATGGAACTAGAAAGACTCATATTAGCAGAAATAAGTCAAAAAGAAAAAGAGAAGTACAGGATAGTCTCACTTATATGAGGGATATAGGGAAAATCAAACAAACAAATAAGAAAAAATGAAAAC
>PVHY01023348.1:0-21098 GCA_004024945.1 Uropsilus gracilis
GACAATATTTTTTGATCAAGTCAGCCATCTAAATTGAGTGTCTATATTTTCCTTTCAAATATATTTATTGCTGCTGTAGGGTCTTTTTATGTTGCAGAGAGCAAACTTGCAATTTACAAGAACACTCCCTGAGGTTGAGAGCATAGAAACAATCTTGAACACCTACTTAATAATTTGCTTTTAAATAAATAGCTGTGACTTCAGCTGTGAGCTTTTCATTCAACTGGGTTGCTAATTACTATAGTAGCTTATTAATTCTAAGTTGAATGTTTCAGGATGTCATGGCCTGCTGGGACAAAACAGGCCAATATAATGGGGGCATGGAGGTCATGAAAGGGTGTGTGCTGCCAACAAGAATGAACATGCAAATTAGTTCAGGGAATGGCACTTATGAATAAGTGGGTCTGATAATTGCATTGGGACTTACTTACATTTCCAGGCTACAAATGGGCTACATTCCAAAGGTTCATAGACTGGTTACTGGTTAAGAACTCAAAATGCACAGAAATAAGGGAGTTAAACGGTACTGAAAATCTTAGCCTTAACCTCGAAAACCTATTTTAAACAATAGTTAATAATTTTTTGTTTACATATTTATGTATATTTACATATATATTTATATACATCATTGCATTCCCTGTGGAGGGGGGCCTCCCTTTACCTTATCACCCATGAACCTTCATCTTGAACTTCTTGTGCTCCTCCCTTCCCTGATTTCTCCCTCCTCCCACTCCCCTCCCCCTCCCTAGTTGCTTGCCCCAGTTCTGCTGTTAGCTTGTTTTGACTTTTTCTTGGTCTTTTGTTTGTTATAACTACGTCACATATATTGGCGAGATCATGTGTTTTCTGTCCTTTTCTTTCTGACTTATTTCTGCTAATAGGATTCCCCCTAGGTCCACTCATCTTATCACAAACATACAACTTAGCAAACCCCTCCCCAGTCAAAAAGTGTGGAGAAGAACTAAAATGACTTTTCTCCAAAGAGAATATACAAATGGCCAGTAGGCATATAAAAAAATCTCAAAATCGTTAATAATCAGGAATATGCAAGTCAAAACCACAATGAGATGTCATCACATGGATGGTTACTGTGGCGCTATTTATAATAGCGAGTATATGGAAATAACTTAAATGCTCCAAAATTGATGAATGGTTAAAAAAACATGGTATATTTACATAATGGAATATTATTCTGCAATTAAAACTGACAAAGAGTTAATGATTTTAAGTTTTCGTTTAAAATAGTGAATACGAATGAGTAATAAATAAAATGGATGTCCCCTCATGTGTGTGTGTGTGTGTTCTCAATTCATATTCTGGAATGGACAATCACTAACTGATCTTGCAGTTACCTTCACTTAGGATATAAACTACTCTAGTCCTCTGCAGCAAAAGATAGGGACAATAGACTTCATAGACTATACCTGTCAGAGGTGCTTATTCAGCACTCCTCTCCCTGTAAGCCAAGGTATAATCTCTGGAATAAAGCACAACCTGACCTCTATACTCCTAGAATCTAGGGCAGAGGGAGAGATTGATATAGTGAGAGGATAGTAGGCTGACCTCAACCTTGCTCCTTTACTCACAAATAAAGAAAATTGACTTTGAAATATCAGTCTCCTTAAAGGAGTCATTTCTGTTAATAAAAGTGAAGGCTACACTACAGTATATTTACTGTTCTTACTCTTTTCTGCCCCATAATTTTCCTTCCTCAAGTACCCACAGGAAGATCATAAGATATGGATCACCTGTATCTTCATTTCATTTTTTCATATACCCCTGGTGATAAAAGCGGACCATAAGCAAACTTCCAACACCCTCTGACACTTTAAATCTAGACTATCAAAGCTAAGTTATACAATGCTACAAAGCATTTATTCAGTCAGGTCAGTCTCAGATTTTCTCTTGACTTCTGAGTTGGTCATATATATCTGAGATATATATATAATATATATATTATATATATATATACTTTGTACACTATCATGTTTAAAAAACATTTGACAGGATTCAAGGAAATTTTATGATAAAAAAATCAATGACTAAGAAACATACAACACAATAAAGATCATATATGACCAACTGACAGAAACATCACAATCTATAATAAAAAACTGGAAGCTTTTCTTCTAGATTAAGATTAAGATAAGGAAATAAGATAAGAATATCCACTCTAACCTCTAATGCTTGATATTCAGCAAAGTGTTGGACTAGTTTTAGACTAGCCAGAGCAATTAAAAAAGAATAATAAGATGTCCAAATTAGAAAAGAAGAAATAAAACCATCACTATTTTCAGATGACATAATAATATACATAAAAATGCCACAGACCCCAATAAAAATATTACCAATAATAAACAAATACAATAAAGCAGTAGGTACAAAATTGACGTAAGCGACGGTTCTGTTTCTTTATACAAAGAATGAATTAGCAGAAAGAAAAACCAGGAAAACAATCCCCTTTGTGCTACAAAGAATAAAAAAGTCTTAGAATAAATTTAACTGCAAAAGTGAAAGAACTATAAGGGAAAACTAAAAGACATTGCTGAGAGAAAAAGAAGACAGGAAAAAAAATGCCTTTATACTCATGGATTGCAAAAGTTGACACCATTGAAACGTTATATTATCAAGAGAAATATACATATTCAATGCTTTTCCTATCAAAATCCAAAAGCATTCTTCTCAGCGACAGAAAAAGAATCGCGAAACTTATTTTGAACTAAAAGATAAACCCCCTTGAGGTAGAAGAACAAAGAGCTATCATGCTCCCTGACATCAAGCTATGCTACAAAGTAATCGTAATTAAAGCAGTTTGGTATCAGAATAAAACAAAAAGACAAAGCAAAGGAATGTAATTGAGAGCCCAGAAAGAAAACCACCCATGCATGAACGCGCTAATTTATGACAAAGCAGCTAAGAGCTTACAACTGAGAGAGGAAAGTCTCTTCAGTAAATGTGCTGGGAAAACAGGATAGCAACATGTAAAACAATGAAACTAGACCACACTCTAAATTAATTCAAAATGGATTCATTGGATATAAGATCTAAAAACCACAAAGTACACTGAAGAAAAGTACACTGAAGAAAACCCAGGCCCTAACATTGGCCTTAGAAATGATTTTGAGAACTTGACTCCAATAGCAAGGTAGCTAACAGTAAAAAAAAAACAAGTGCAGCCACATCAAATATAAAGTTTCTGCACAGTGAAAGAAACCTGCATTAAAATAAAGATACCTATAAAAATGGACGAAATATTTGAATATTATATGTACAACCAAGGCTCATTATCCAAAATATATAAAGAGCTAAGTAAACTCAACAAGGAAAAAGCAACAACAGTGAAAAATGTGCAGAACAGCTAAATAGACGCTTCTCTAACGAAGTCCTACAGGTGCTATGGAAAGGTGAGTGGAGGACCCTTAAGCTACTGAAAATCAAAAATCCCATTTGATCCAGCAATCCCACTTCTAGGACTTTACCCAAAGGTGACCAAAACTCTACTCCGAAAAGACACCTGTACACGAATGTTTGTTGCAGCATTACTGACAATAGCCAGGATATGGAAATAACCCAAACACCCCAAAACAGACGAATGGTACAGAAAGCTGTGGTATACATACACAATGGAATATTATTCATCAATCAAAAAAGACAAACTCATGTCATTTACAGCAACATGGATGGAGCTAGAAGGAATCATGTTAGATATAAGGCAGAAACAAAGAGAGAAATATTGGATGGTCTCACTTATATGAGCAATAAAGGGAAAACAAACAAACAAATGGATAAGAAAAATCTAAAACAAATTTTCAGCCTAATTGAAGCACCAAGTATGGGGAAGGGGCAGGGATGTGGAGTGGGAAGGGCACAAACGATTAAGATGATAGTTCATTGGTGATAGGGTAGAAGGTGGTGGGAGAACCCCAGGGTAGATAACAATGGGGGGGGTGAAAGGCAGTTGTACCACAAAATATAAAAAATAAATTGAGGGAAAAAAATTTTTTAAATCATACAGGTAGCTAATACACAGATGAAAATGCATTCATCATCTCAAACAATGAGATCACTTTACAGTTGTGAAAATGGCTATCATCTAAGACACGCGTGCTGGAGAAGATGTGGACTAAAGAGAACCCTTGTACACTGCTGGTAGAAAAGTAAATTGAGGCAGCCATATGGAAACAAATATAAGTATTCCTCAAAAAAGATAAAATAGAAATTCCTTATGACCCAGCTGTTGCCTATGTGAGTATCTATGAAATATGAAAACTTTAATTTGAAGAATTATATTCATCCATGTTTATTGCAGCTTTAGTCATAATCACCAAGAGGAGGAAGCAAACCTAAAGTGCTTATCACCGGATGAGTGTGGTGTACATACTCACTGGAATACGACTTCGTCATTAAACATAAAAGATGAAGGATGGCCATTTGCAACAAAATGGGTGGAGTTAGAAGGTATTATGTTTAAATAAGTCAGAAACAGAAAAATAAGCGCCATATGATTTCATTCCCTTGTGGTATATAGGCAAAACAAATGGAGGAATGAAATAAAATAGAGACAAGCTTATAGTGTTAGATCAATTAGAGGTTACCAGGATGATAAGGGAAAGGGGGTGGGTAAGTAGGTGAAAAAAAGACAACTTTATGGTAAAAGATAGAATTGGGCTATGAGTGGTAAACTTAAGGTAGTGTCGTTAATGTAAGGCATGTTGATTTTAAAAGATGTATACCTAAAGTTTATATAATGCCATTAAGTGATGCTATTTCAGTAATAATGAAGAGAAATAGATATTACCAAATTGATTGCAGCAGATTGCAGGTCAGAGAGAGGTAAAGACTAGGAAGTAATAGATTTGGAAATCATCTGCTTATAAACAGGGTTTATAGTTGGAACTGGAAAAGTCTGAGAAAAATAAGCAGGAGCAAGGTGTCTGCCCCCTCAGGATTTAGAATGATGAGTACTGGGTAATAGGATGCTTCATGATATTCTTATGAGAGTCCTTAATATATCATTTTCTCCATGAACTCATATCATGCTTAGTCATTAAAAAGTAACTAAAAATTAAAGATAAATTCTTTATTTTTCTCTACGTCTGCCAAAGACAGCTTTTGAACATTTGGTTGCTAATTAAAATGTGAATAGTGAATACTTAATTCTTATACATTTTCTTTTATGTTAAATAAAATCCAATATAAATGCAAAAATAATGTAAAAACCCATAGTAAAGACTGCTGTTGTATAAATATTGTCGTTTCTGTTTCTGCAAGAATAAGACAGTGCATTAAATGTGAAAGTGCTTGACATTGAACCTTAACATTAATAGGGCTGTTAGTTTTCTTTTTCTTGTTCTGAGAAAGAAAAATTTCCTAAAAATGCTTTCCTTCAGTCTATTTTAAAAGAAAGCACACAGAGAAAAGAATGGGAAAGCCAAGAAAAAGTTACTTTAAAACTTATTAGTATAAATCTAAATTGCTTAAGGAAACCAAACTGTGACTTTTTGTGACAAATGTGAAGACACGATGCTACATAGTTTCTTTATTCAACAGCGACAAATGAAATAGGCATGTTCTTTGACCTCTTCCAGTTTAAAATCTGGTGAAGAAGACAGGAATTATCTTAAAACATAACTGCAATAAATTGAAAATTAGAGGGCTTGATGAAAGAGATAACCAATGTCCATGTAGATTGGAAGGTGAGGCTGACCTCTGTTGGGGAAAAGACATAGAGTAGCAATGTGGATGATGAACATGTGGTCGCTTAGTAAGTTTGCTCAAATATGTCCATGTCTGGATGTCCAGAACTGTGAATATTTGTTTAGATTCCAGGAGGAACGCTGCAGATATAATTGAGCTAAGAATCTTGAGGTGGAGAGATTATTTTAGATTATCTGGAAGAGCCTTAAACATAATCACAAAAGTCCTTGTAAGAGAAACACATTCCTTCTTGCTGAATTGACTTCTTTTTAATTATGTAATAACCCTTTTCATCCTTGATAACTTTTCTCGTTTTAAAGTCTGCTTTGTTTGGAATTAATATAACTACTTTAGTAGCCAGGTTCCCTCCATTGTGCAGGGAACAAAACAAGGACCAAGAGGAATTAAACTATAACCACCCTCCCTTTTGTTCTTCCTCACCCCCTTGTCATTAATTTTTAACTTGCAACTAATGCATTTCCTTCCAACTACAGCCACAGAAAACTGATTGTGTTGCATCATTATCAGAAGTTCTCTGTGCCCCTTTGAGGTCACAAAAACAAACGTCCTGCGTGTTACTAGATAATGCCCAGAAGATTTTCCCTCTGAGAAAGTCAATCACCTTGATACAAAGCACCCAGAATTCCTGGCAGTGAAATTGTGACCCCGGGGTAAGGTAACTGCCACTTGTGGCTTTAAGGACTTTTTATTTTCCCTGTTAATTTTTCTTGAAAATAACACCTGCTGTTCACGTTGCATTTGGCTGGCAACTGCTACATGCGTGTCCTAAGAACCTGAAATTATCTGGGCGGCAGAGGCCGCATTTTAAAAGTGCTGCTTTTTTTCCCTTTGGCTTGTTGGTTGGAGGCTTTTGCCCCTTTTGCACTGGATATTGGCACCTTGCTTTGCAAAGCCCCTCCCCCATACACGCACACATACTTCCTTTACAACCTCCACCCTCCTCATTCCTCCCACCCCTTATATAATCACAGCAGTCCTGCGTGCAGGGAGCCAAATTTCTTAGAGTATAAATTCCACCATCTCCCTTGGTGACCAACTCTAATAAACTCCTCTGTGAAAAGACATTCTCATCATTCAGCTTGGCTTTCTGGGCATCAAGCAAAAACACAGCCTGAAAAGTCAGCCTCCCACTTTACTTTGACTATTGTTAGCTCTGTATTATTCCCTAATTCTTTCACTTTTAATCTATGTGTCTATTTGTATTTTAAGAAGGTTTCTTATAAATGATCTACAGTCGGGTCTCTGGTAATGTCTTTTAATTGGTGTGTTTCTTTTTTCTTGTTTGATAGTTTTACTTTCTATTTTTTTAATAAGTTATATAGATTTCACATTTTTTGTAATCCCCAGGCGGGTCACCCACCACCTCCCCTCCCTGACTGCCCCAGCTAACCCCCCTCCAGTAGTGTACTTTCATTTGGTTGTCCATATATTAGTGAAACCATTTGATTTCTGTCTTATTCTTCTGACTTGTTTCTGCTAGTATGATTTCTTCTAAGTACCCCAATACAGATAATTGGATGAAAAAGACGTGTTATAGATACACAATGGAATATTACTCATCAATTAAAATGACAAATTTGATGAATTTATGGAAACATGGATGTACCTAGAAGAAACCATTGCTGTTTATGTAAGTAAAAGTTTATTGGACTTTAGCTATCTGTTTATGTATCATCTATTGCTGCTCTCAGCCTTTAACAATAGAACAGAACAGCTGCAACAGAGACAATTTAGCCTGTAAAGGTGAAAATACTACTATCTAGCCTTTGACCAAAAAAATGTTGCTGACACCTGTAAGATCACAGTTCCCTGTTATTGGTTCTCATTTTTAAAGGATTCCTAATGGTTTGGGTTTATGGATATTTTCTTGTACCTAATTGGAATTCACACACCAACTCATGCCAATATTGAAATGATTTTACTTGTCATTTTAAAAATAGCACCCAAACAATGCATGACTAATGCTAACCAGCTATAAAGGTAATGGTACAATTACTCTGGGTGATATTAGTGGAATTCGTTAAATCTGATGTGAAGGACTTTTACGGTATGCAAAAGATGGTTTCTATGTAAATGTAATATATTAATAAAATGAGTAATATATAAAAAATTTGGATTCTGCATTGCATTTTCTTCCTACTTACGGCTTGCATATGTCTCTACGTAGGCTTCAACCAGCTGATGAATTCTAGTGTTGCATAAATCATATGCTGGCAATTTAAATGTATGGACTTTTAAAAGAAATTCATGTTACTTTAGCAAGACAAACGATGAACATAATTTCTGTGTGGTTGGCAATGGCATGCTGATAGCAGCTTTCATAAAAGCACTTCTACAGACACTCATGTTCTCCCTAACCACAGCTGTGACTCAACAAAGCCCTAACACGCTACCCCTTCCTCTACTATTGACCCACAGATATTGATGGTGACAGAACCAGCCATTATGCCACAATTAAAAGTTTCTTTCACTCGAGAAAAGAAAAATCACCCCAAATATAAATTTTAAAATGCAGCATTAAATATGTATGAGCAATGCCCCCAAGATGCTGAGTTTAGCAATTACATAATGAAAGTGCGACATATTTTGGAAAAGGATTATTCCCCGCTGTTGTACAATCAAGGAATTTTTAAGTGACCTAGGAGGAAAAGAAAAGAACAGGGAGGGGGAAGGTGATTACAAATTAATAAAGCGTGGAGTACCATTTGATTACCAGCCACTGCAGTGTGAAATGAGTTGGTGTTCGTCCAGCTGTGCTGACTGATGGTTATCATCAACTTCCCTCTATGGGCACCTGATGAGTGGACCCCAACAGGAAAGGTCTGCAGGAGAGGTGGAGGAGTGGGTAAGGGGAAAGCATGTCAGAGCGCTGTGTGGGAGCAAAAACCAGTTTCCATCAAGGCCATGGTCAGCCTGCTTGGTGGCCCTGAAATGCTGAAAAGCTGCAGAGACTGGCTACTAAATTGAAAAAACTTTCTGAGGACAAAGTGCACTTAACACACACACACACACACACACACACACACACACAACTTCGTTTTATAGGATTAAAAGAAATGGAGTTGCCAGTGGCCTTAGAAGCATCTAATGGGGTGATTCTCTGTGGTTATTGATCCTCAAGATGTTTCAGCTCTTACATTTTTTCCGAATTCAGCCAGGGACCCATTGCCAGAAGCCCAGAGTGATGCCTTGTAGATGTAGATTTCCAGTTTGAGAGATTGAGGGGCCATCTATTCACATTCCTGTCATGATTTCATCTTGAGTGGGATCTATTTCTCCACCCTTTGACTTTGGAGCAGTCTGTATGCCTTGCTTTCAACCATGGCATGTAGGCAGAAATAACCTATCAATTTCAAAACTAGACTTTCAAGAAGTAATCCATGGTCACTCTTGGAATCCTGTGTCTCTTGACACAGAGAATGTTTCCCTGGTAGCTTCAGAGTCTACTTGAACTCAATGAATACATTCTCTTGTGGGTGTCTGAACCAAGTCAGAGATTCTACAATCTTCAATCATCCTGTATTTTCAGTCTGTGAAAAGACATACCTTCCGGGAAAGAGGAAATGTTATCATCTATGTGATTCTTAACTCATCTAGGATACAGTTGTGGGCAAGAAACTGACTGGCAACCAGGGTCAACAGACTAAATTCCTTAACTCTTGTTAACCCTGTGCTCATGAGAGGAAGCACAGAAAGAAGCTAGATGAGAGAGAAGCTCGCCAGTGGAGCCAGCTGACACAGATGCACACCATCTGGCACTGGCGCTTCAGCCTCTGTGACTGAGAGCATAACCTCAGCTGACCTGAAGCCTTTAAGCAAGCCCAGTGGAGACTAGTAGGCCCAACTTGACCAGTCACAGATACATGATGAATAAATGATGACTGATGTAGGCCATGTGGATTTCTGTTTGTGACTATAGTCACTATATTGTGATGCCAAGCAATGGGTAGTTAACACACTGAGACACTCCATAACTCAAGTGTAGGAATAATTATCAAATATACAAGTCAGAGTATTACAGATGCGAGGCAAATCCAGTCAGCAGTGGGTTTGATACCAAGGTTTTGTATTTATCTCTAGGGTATTTACACTATAATAAAATACTTTTTTTTTTAACTTCCTACTCCATCAGAAACAAACAAACAAGAAAACAGTTGGGGCACACATAGGTCTTTCTAAACTTCATACACAGACACTTTTTGGGCATTTGATACCTTGAATTCCCAGGATAAGGACTTCATTTAAGTGCTAATTTTTAATAGCCAATAACTTAGCTTTAAAAAGTTCAGAGGGCTGACTGAATCAGAGACTGAGTTAAGGAATACCAATAAATCCCACCTAATCCCTTACATTTGTGTTATTCCATCCATATCTCATTGATTTTTGTTTGTGTGTTTTTATACAAATAATTTTATTTTATTTGTAGTTCACATCTTTGTATCCCCTGGGGTTCACCCACCACCTCTCCTCCCCGATCACTCCCACCCATCCCCAGTTGTGTACTTTAGCTTGGTTATTAGCTTGTTTTCACTTTTCCTCCTGGTCTTTTGTCTGTTTTTCCTATATTCCATATATTAGTGAAACCATTTGGTTTATGTCTTTAAAATAAAAATTCTCATTGAATTGCTGATTAAAAGGAGGGAATGAAAATATTAATTAGACGAGCAATGGGCTAACAAGCCAGGGTAGTAGCATTCGTAGTTGGGTATTCAGAGACTCCCAGCTAAAGTTTGTTAAAATTGTCAGCAGAATATTGATAACAAAGGAAAGCCTGTGTTTGAAGTCAGAATGTAGGAAAAGTACATCCTCAGACAGGAAACTCTACAGGAGTACGTTAAAGCGAATCTGAAACAGATAGAAGAAAACCTTTGAGGTATATTCTTTCTGTATCTCCTCCTCCCTTAGAAAGTCACATGGTGTAGTGGTGACACAGGGGTAGTAGTGACATAGTATTGAAAATTGTATTGGGTGCCATACTGCCCAGGGGAGCGGGGTCTAAGAGAAGACCCACAAGAGGAAGCAAGAAGCTGGAAAAGAGCACATAAAACGTCAGCCAAGAGAGGAGGGAGACAAGAATGGCAGGCTGATT
The DNA here is from genome assembly GCA_004024945.1 of Uropsilus gracilis. Taxonomy (NCBI): domain Eukaryota; kingdom Metazoa; phylum Chordata; class Mammalia; order Eulipotyphla; family Talpidae; genus Uropsilus; species Uropsilus gracilis. Next base: position 10,808 of record PVHY01023348.1, read on the forward strand.
TGAGGAGGCCCATGACCTCTCCCACCTTGGCTGGGTGGGAAATCCCCTGGCAGAGTGAGCTGGTGGTGGCAAGGAGCCAAGGTGGAAGACTGGCTGGCAGAAGAGTAGCCAGTGTGGAAAGTGTGACTCCGCAGCAAGGCGGCATAGTGAGCTGGTTCCTGGAGATGGTCAGGGATTTGGAAAGCTGATTTGTGCATCAGCATTTATTGAAAAAGTTTGAGGAGCCTTGAAGAAGTGGAGCAGCTCAGAATGCTGGAGAGAGAAGCAAAGAGAAGATGGAAAAGAAAAGAAAGACTGGACTTTGCAGAGCGCCTGTTTCAGGTGTGAAGGGACAAAGGTCACCATCATGGACATGTGTCTTTGGGACCTTTAGGATTAAAATGGTGACTGGGGTAAGATGATTGCCACTTGTGGCTTTGGGAACTTTTCATTTTCCTGGTTAATTTCCCTGGTTAATAAAACCCTGATGTTTAAATTGCATTTGACTGGCAACTGCTATGCACAGGTGGTACGGATGTGAAAAAATTTGGGCAGCAGAGACCACATTTTAAAAAGTGCCACTTTTTTCCTGTGACTTGCTAGTCAGAGGCTTTTGCCCTATTTTGACCTGATATCGAGGAAGCTATCAAAGAAACTGAAAAAAAGCAAAAAAACAAAAAAAAACCTGTCCTAATAAGGAAGGCTGTATGTTGAGAAGAAAATTGACAGTGGTAGAAAAGGGAATGGTTTAAATAAGAACTCAAACTAAACTTCATTTTTAGCCTTATTCAAAAGGTGTTGTTTCAGCATAATATTCCATTGTGTAACTATACCACATCTTTTTCAACCATTCATCAGTTTTGTGGCATTCAGATTGTTGCCATATCCTGGCTAATGTGAATAGTGCTGTGATAAACATCTGAGTACAGATGTCCTTTTGAATGAGTGTTTTGGTGTCCTTTGGGTAGATTTGCAGAAGTGGAATTGCTGGGTCTAATGGTAGCTCCATTTTGGCAGTCAAAACCAACATATACGATGTATTTGTGATAACATGGATGGACCTAGAAGGAATCATATTATCAGAAATAAGTCAGAAATTAAAAAAACAGAAACTAGATGGTCTCACCTATAGATGGGATATAGGAATAACAAACAAAAAGCCAAGAAAAAAGTCAAAATAAGCGAACAAGAGAACTGGGGCAGACAGCTAGGAAGGGGGAGGGTGGAGGGAGAAACTAGGGAGGAGCACAAGAAAATCAAGATGAAGGTTCACAGGTGATAAGGTGGAGGGGGACCCCTGGGGAATGCACTGATGTAATATATTTATAATATATGTACATATATACACATACAAACATAAATATGTAAACAACAGAATGATTTAAAAGAAAGATGTTGAAACATCCTAGATTTGTCAGTAGGAGTCATCAAGGATAAGATAGGTAACTAGTATAGTCAAATGCATTAAGCCCAGGTCAGCCAGAAAAACAAAGAAAGTTAGTCCCTTCTTCTGTGCTTTCTCAAAAAGAAAGATAAAGCTACATGAAAGAAGATCATTTTAAAAATTGTGATAAGAAAAATGCTAAGAATACAGGGAGGAAATAATAGTGATTACTACATCATTCATTACATTGAAGATTGACCATAAGGAAGAATTGTTCATTGTAACAGACATGACAATGGTGTTATAACTATTATATAGAGCACTTTTCTCTTACACACACCAAACAATTATTTGCAGATAAAAAATGATGTCTGGGATTCATCCCAAAAAATAATCAAGATGAGAGAAGTGGGAAAAAACAATAGTGGTGAAACAGAGTTGTAAATTCATTAATTGTGTGAATCTGGGTTAAATTGTGCATGAGTTCTCATTAAACTACTTTTCAACATTCTCATAACAAGAAATTTAAAAACCAATTCTAGAAGAGACAAGTTTACTTATAAACAACAAATTCATAAATTAGTGGGGAATAAATTTGCAAGCATATGTGTCTTTCTAATAACTAAGATAGGAAGAATCCAGCAAGAAAAAATTAATATATTTGACTACATAAAATGGAAATACCTTCCCATATATCTGCCTGTGGTGATACAGATGCAGACAATATATATACTTGACCATATTTACATATATGACCACTCTATAGACATACACACATAGAGTCAGAAAATATTTAAGGAAACATGTTCATAATAATAATAATTTCATTTTAAAATAGATTCTAATATATCATCATTCAAAATGTTGACCCTTTTTCTAAGAGTCTGACCAGAGTAAACAATACAGATGGTCTATGCCTCAGTTATCGATAATACAATTTGTTGTATCTAAAGTTTCCATTGCTGTGAATAAGAAGCACAGATAATTATGATGCCATATAACAGGAAACACAATGTAATTGGGCTGAGGAGGAGCAATAAAGAAAAATCTGTGTATTTTTTGCTGCCAATTTCAAGGGGTGACAGGGAACTAATTAGAAGACACAGATACAAACCTTAAATAACAGTGCAAAATTTTTATTTGTGAGAGAGCAACTGATTTCATTTTATTTAATATATTTTCCCCTATTTTCAAGTAGTATGTTGAAGAACTTTTATAATCCCCAAAAATGCATGTTATAAAATATAGGAATTGTTACCTATGAACCTTACAAGTGAAACTTTGAACATCAGAAAAATCCTTAAAACTAATTTAGAGTTGTTGAGTTAAGGGGCAGACCTAGATTCTGGCCCAAAGTGGCTAAAAGCAACATATGCAGAGAGGACATGATGAGCTAACATTACTGTGGGCTCATTAGTATATATTTACATATTAAATTACTGCCACAGGGATGTTTGGTGGTCATTTTCTGAATATGCAACCCAAGAAAAGTCAGGATTTGGTCATGAAACTACACTGTGTCCATGCAGCTGAGATTCTAGACATCCCACACTACCTGCTCTCCAAACACCACTAATTCTATCAAAATCTAAATTCCCATTATTTTTACTGATTAGATATATAATTTTTTTCTTCCATCATTGTATACCTCCAAGTTCTCCCACCACCATGTCACCTGTAAACCATCACCCTGGTCACTTGTGATCATCCTTTGATTTTACTTTCCTTTGCTGCATGCTTTAGTTCTGTTATCAGTTCATTAGTTTTATTTTTTCTTGTTTATTTATTTGGTTTCTCTATATCCTGCATATAAGTGAGACCATCTGGTATTTACGTTTTCTTTCTTGCTTATTTCAACTAGTATGATTCCTTCTGCAATATTTTTCTTGTTATAACCACTTTCCCATTAACACAAAATATTTTGTTTGAAAGACCTTCCATCCTTAAACTGAATAAGTCATTTTTTTAATGTTTACCTTGGAAGCATTTAATGTTATTAGTAAATGAACTGTCAAGGGAATCAGAATTTTTGTTGAAATTGAAAACATTATTTTTCATTCATGAAGGCCTGACAAAGTGACTAAGTATATATGCATCTTGAAAGGATTTAAAATTATTTGGAGTGAGCACAATACAAGATAAGTATGGGTGGATATTGATTTCTAAGTGTTCAGCAAGAAAATGAGAAATCTGTGCAAAGCAAGAGTTAGGAATAAAAGTAAATGGGAGGGAAGTGGGCAAGAGGAAGGAGAGGAGGGTTAGATGGGGAAAAGGAGACAGATATTCTGGTATAAAAGCACACATATGCCTAGTCATCTACTGCCAAGATTTGCAAGTCACCAATGCCTCAAAATAATAGAACAGTTCAAACCTTTCTATTTATTTGGTTTTGCTAACAATACTCTTGTTCATCAAAGTAGGATGAAAACCAATAAGTGCTTGGATTTGCCAACAAAACTCTAAGTACATAAAGTCATTTAAGCTTAAGATTTCTAAGAAATATGATTTTCTTATCACAATTTGCTGTGCAAAAAAGGGGGGGGGATATTTTATTTGCAAAAAGTCAACTCTTGGTTTTGATGCAAAGAGAAATACAGCAATGACCCCTTTTATAGAAATTAAGAAAATTACATTTTCTATCACCTGAACCTAAGAGGTTGAAGTTTTTACCAATATGTGTCTTCATCAAAGACAATCATTTCTATTTTGTTCTATATCTACTATAACAGAAATCATGATTAGTCATGTGACTGGAAAGAAAAGGTATGATTTTGAAGTTGGATTGATGTGGCTGTTTCTAATATGATGACCAGTTACTTAGCATTTCCTTCCTCTTCCCCCTCTAGTACCTTAATCCTATAGTCAGACTTTTAGGGTTTGCTTTCAGTTTGATTTTATCTGACCCTCTGTTTTGTTTACCTACATTTCACATGTAAGTGACACCATCTAGTATAACTCTTTTCCTCTTCTAACTTTACTTAGTGCAATCCCCTTAGTTCCATCCATGTTGCAAAGGGCAGTAGTTTACCTTTTTCATAACTGAGTAGTATTCCACTGTATGTATGAATGTATGTATGTGTGTATGGATATATCTTCCTTATCCATTGTCATTTGTCTACTTAAGGTATTTGATTGAATTGTTTATTGTAAATAGTGCTACAATGAATAGGTGTGCATACATCCCTTCAAATTAGTGCTTTTGTATCCTCTGGGTAGATATCTAGAAGTGGAATTAAACATTCATTTTCATCTTTAAAATCAGCTGTATTAAAATTACATGATATATTTATGTAAAGTCATAGTATGATAAAAAACATACAAACAATGAAAGATTACCAACTGATGTGTTAATAAACACTTTGGATGAGCATTAAAAAAAATAATGATCAAATTGCTTTTGCTCTCTAATTCATCATTCCTCTTAGATGAAAACTCAAGGAATGGCAACTTTTGCCTTCTTTTAAAGTTCTCATTTTTGTGTTTTAAGGAGCTTTTCCTTAGATTTCAGGTGACAATGTTTCTGTTCAGAAATATGAACAACAGTCTTCAAGTGAAAAAGAATTTTAAGCTATATGTCTGTCATATTTAATAAACAGTACTGCAAGAAAAAAGAGCACCATTGTATCTAAGACAGAAAACTAGATTTACCCTCTATAGTTGGGCAATTTCTGTGTAATGAAATATGGTATGGTGGAATTATGGAAAACCCTGGATGGAAAAAGACATTCTTGTTATCTGAGAAAGCCCAGATTACATTTTGCTCATGAGATTTAGGTTTGAACTGATTAAAGTGCACTTAATAAATCCACTTGGGCAAAGTTATGGCACTTGGGGGAAAACCGAAATAGAACTATAATTGTGAAAAGTTCACAGGGTGCCAATTCATACTAGCAACTACAATAGAAGTGGTCAGAAGAAATAGTTCTGGGACCATGGTTCAGATAAAATTTCCAAGGTAAAACAGCACTAAAAAGATATTATACACAAAGACAGAATTTTCTTTCATGATTCATAGCTGCAGAGCCTTTCAAGAGACAAAGCTGCTAAGAACCTAGCAACTCAATGGATCATAGCACATTTGCTGCTGAAAAGCAGAGGAAATAAGGAACTAAAGATGGGAGACTTGGCATCCCCTAGATGAGACCAAGTGCCATTTGCTTTGATATTCAAGCAAAATTAAAAGTTTAGCCTGTGGGTGTAGTCACATTAGGACCACAGAGAAAGGTATTTTTTTCCCACTTCACTTGCTAGATTATGTAGAGCAGAACAACCTTCGCCTAAATGGTTTGCTGCACATTCATCTATTTTGAGCCAGAATGTGAGCATTCTAAACTGAATAAATCCATCCTGTCTCAATGGTGTGTCTGATGTAACATTTATAACCTGTTTCATGAAAAGCAACTTCGGTATCTTTTGTCCATAATTTGTAAACGTTAGTCAAATCCTTAAATTAAGGGTCACTTGACTCAGTTTTACATGTGGTTCTCTATATTTTGGGATCACCTAAGAATGTGTTAAAATGAAATTCTCATTCTCCACACTACAGATTCTAATTCGGTAGATCCAAGGTGGTGCCCAATTAAGAATTACCTGAAAGTGACTCCAGTAGCAAGTGATCCATAGAATGAAGCCACAACTGAGAAAATAGCAAGCTCTTCAACCCTCCATTATAAAGAGAAAAACAAAAAATTCATTTGGATCATTTTCTTCTTCTCCCCATCCTTAAATTAAAAAATAAATTATAAAAGAAAAATTGTCCATGGAAGCTAAAACCAGTAGGGAAACTTTGATAAGAACAGTAGACATTTGAAATCTCAAAGTTTTTCTCCTAGAGATACATATTTACTATGGTTCTTGACAAGTAAAAGGATAATTTATATTGATCCTATAATAATGAAATCTGGCAGATATCATTTTAGTCAAGTGATAAAGAAACATATTAACACTAATGAAACAGATCAACCTCATATTGGCTAGAGTATCAACTCTGATATTTCTGCCAAAATTGTATAACCTGAATTGAACTGTAAGGAAGTATTTAGCAAATATGCTAAGTATTCACTATATATTTGCTACATATATAGGGAAATATAAAATACATAAATTTGCATTGTTTTGGAAACTTTCTTGTGAACTAGAAATGAATTCAAAATGAAAACGAGAGAGAACAATTTTGAAGTCATTATTAAAAAAATGGCAGTATGTGTTCCTTGTGCAAGCAATTAGCATAGGGTTTTATATTTACCCCTCTAAATGCCATTTACAGGGAATATACCTAATATGTCTAATAACAGAGACATTGGGTGTTAAGAGAGGTTTGGCAAAAACCCACACAAACTGCTATGATCATAGTAATAAGAAATAAAGCAGCATTAAATTAAAAGCATGATAATAAATAAGGGAAAGTGTGTGATGCTTGATTTATAAGTTCTAAATTTGTATATGCCTCTCGTTACATAACATCGACTATAAGATATAAAGTAAAAACTGACAAACCATAAGTAAAAATAGGCAAGTTCATGCTGAAATTAGAGACCTTAACCTATTGATCTGAAACAAATAGATGAGCAGAAAAGACTCGATGTGCTTCTGGGTAATTGTACAGTTATCCTTTTGATGTGACAATTTAATATCTACTTTATCACAGTCCCCACTACTCTCTATTGAAGTAAAAACTGAGCTCAGAATAAAGTAACTATTCATCATAATGCCACTAGTTCTCTGGGCTTGCAAATGATTTTCTTGGTGCTGTCTAAAATAGAGTGAACAGAGACAAGTCAAAGAGAGTATTTCCCCAAGAATACATATTTGATTATATTCACTATGCAAAAAATGTATTAGGAGAATGTAACTCTTGCTACTTCATTATGAGATAAACTGTAATAAGGACTCTGACTAGTATATAGAAAAGATGATGGAAAATAAATGAACTTTGGAGAAAGGACTTATATCTCTAAACTTTCTAAAGTTAATAAAATAAGCATTGCTACAGTGCAGCGCCATCCTATATTAAGTGAAAATTTCCTCACAATTTAAAACCTTCTGCAGATGGTGAGTTTATTTTTTAATGTGCAGAATGCATTAGAAATTATGCGCATCAAGCAGAAATAATCAATTGCAAAAATATCTCTAGACAGAAATATTATAGTTCAATGTATTATAGACTTGGATAAGCACTTTTAGGACACAATGCATGAAAAAGTTAAATCTTTGGTGACATATTCCATTGCAACTGATGAAAGCACAGATATAAGTAAAAACACAGCTAACTCTATTTATTCGTGATGTCAAACGTATTTTGATGTGACCAAAGGAGTTTTAGGTAGAATGCCCATGATATCGGTTACATTGGGAAATCACTTTTTGTGGATTAAGAAAATGTTCATATTGGACAAATTCAAAATTAGTAGCCAAGGCTACATAAGTGATCAGTTCTCTACAAGTTTAAGATAATAACATGCTCCGAGGTTATAAAAGTAAAAGGAATTAAAAAACAAAAAGAAAAAATAACTAGTCCACTTTTCTACCCAGAAATTGGTTTTAGAAATTTAAATATTGCTTCAGCTATGTTCCCAAAATAGTAGAGCTGAAGACCAAGTTCCAAGAAATATTATCTGACTTAACATTTCACAGCAAAGACCTACTATTTTGCAGTTAGCCTTTTCTGACCAATGAGTCAAATAGAAGATACTAAGCTGGAGCATAACAAATTGCTGAAAATCAAATATGATGGCATCAGAATATCAGCATTCTTTGTTTTCCCTATATCCCTCATATAAGTGAGACCATCCCTGTTTCTCTATCTTTCTAACTTATTTCTGCCAGTATGATTCCTTCTAGCTCCATCCATGTTGCTTCAAATGACATTTGTCTTTTCTGATTTGCCGCGGAGAACCAGAGTTTAGCTGGGCAGGAAAAACCACAGGGCCGGCGATTTGTGAACAGAGACACACACTCAGTGAGCAGTGGAATTTGCTCTTTATTTAAGATTTTTAGGCAGCATTTATAGTGTTTAAAAGAATTACTTTAACATTTTATGAGGAGAGGCATTTTATGAGCACGTGAGGGCAATATCTCAGTGGAAGACAGAAATCAATATCTCAACAGAAAATAGATTATTATTAGATACTACTAAGCATTTCTAAGCATTCATTTTTTAGGGAATCATGATAACTAAGTTGAGTACAGGTCACCCAAGATTATTTCTTGGCTGTAAAGCTTATCTAATTTATTAAATTTTCCTTGCCTCGAGCTCATTACTAACATTTTAGTGATTTCTTTACAGTGAATTTGTCCTTTACAATTAAAATAAAAGAATCTGACGACTGGGCCCCCAAATCTTTCTTAATAATGATGCAGTTTATGACTTCAGCACTCCTACACCTGGGGTCTGGGGGAGCTACGCCCCTAGGGTGCCCTGATTATTTAGGTCAGCTCCCAGTTTGTTCCTCCTGCGAGGGGCAAAGAGCTTAACTTGTAAAAGGATTAAATTACAAGTTTCTCATCTCTGAGATGGGCTCCCATACTGATTGATGAATAATATTCCATCATGCACATATACCCCAATCAAATAGATAAGAAAAATTTAAAATGAACTTTCAGCAAAATTGAAGCATAGAGCATGAGAGAGGGAGGTGGGAAACCAGGGGTAGAGGGGCACAAAAGACTAAGATGATGGTTCACAGGTGGTAAGGTAGTGGGAGTATCCCAGGGTAGGAAATGATGTAAAATAAAATAAATAATAAAAATCTTTTTAAAATTAATTATTTAATTTAAAAACTCAACATTCTACAATTATTTTGGATATAGTTTAAAATAGCACATACAAAACAAGTGTGCTAACCATTCCAATTAAAGTCCAGAAACAGGCAAGTATGCCCACTCTCTCCACTCCTTTGCAACATAGTTCTGGAAGTCCTAGCTAAGGCAGTAAGACAAGAGAAAGACATAAAAGGAATCCGAATAGGGAACGAAGAAATAAAGTTATCATTATACACGGATGATATGATTCTCTATGTAGAGAACCCAGAAAAATCAACAGAAAAACTGATTGAAATAATAAACCGATTTGGTAAGGTAGCTGGAAACAAAATCAACACGCAAAAATCAACAGCATTGATATATGCAAAGAATCAATCAGAAGAAGAAGAAATTAGAAAAAACACCCCATTTACCATTGCACCAAAGAAAATCAAATACTTGGGAATTAACCTAACAAAAGATGTAAAAGACCTATACAAAGAAAACTATAAAACATTATTAAAAGAAATAGAAGATGATGTAAAAAAATGGAAAGACATTCCCTGTACATGTATCGGAAAAATCAACATCATCAAAATGGCTATACTACCAAAGGTCATCTATAGATTCAATGCAATCCCAATAAAGATCCCAATGATATATTTTAAGAGATAAAACAAAAATTACTGAAATTCATATGGAACAACAAAAGACCCTGAATAGCCAAAACCTTATTGACAAACAGAAGAGAGAATGGAGGTATTACTATTCCAGACTTCAAACTGTACTACAAAGCCATAATACTTAAAACAGCATGGTACTGGTACAAAAACTGACAAACAGACCAATGGATCAGAATTGAATATCCGGAAATAAAACCACACATATACAGTCAATTAACCTTTGACAAAGGGGCAAAAAACATACCCTGGAACAAGGATAGTCTCTTCAGTAAATGGTGCTGGGAAAACTGGATCAAAACTTGTAACAAAATGGACCAGGATAACACCCTCACACCCTGTACAAAAATTAACTCAAAATGGATAAAGGACCTGGAAGTGAGACCTGCAACCATAAAATACATAGAAGAAAACCTGGGCAAAACCCTTCATGAATTTCACCTCAGAAATCCATTTGGGGAAACAACTATGGCCGGCAAAAAAAATGAAGGAAAGCATAAACAGCTGG